>BQNB010037435.1:0-49447 GCA_026074375.1 Tanacetum coccineum | reverse complement strand
TGTTGATCTTGAAGTAACATGCCCCGGATCCTTATTCCGCTGCGACCCATTTTGGGGGTGTTACATTTATGCCTAAAATAGGTACTTAATCGTTCCTTTTCAGATATTTCTCATTTGGAAGGCATTTGGAAGAATTACACGTGACTTGGGCTCATTTGGAGAAGAAACAGACATGACTACAGACCTACACCAACATTGATCAAGAATTTCTCTACAGTGGCTGGAGACGGCGTCACAGATACAACGTGACGCCGTTACCAAAAAGATCAAGACGGCGTCACATGATTCCAAGACGGCGTCAGAGTATATGAATCAGCCTATTATCTAGAATATTCTCTTTCATGACGGCGTCACGATTAAAACGCGATGCCGTTACAACGTTTTTCCTATATATACAAACTCGAATTTAAGGTTTTGAGTGTGTAACTTTAGAATAAAAAGAGGGTACAAACCCTAGTTCGTTTAGCAGCTGTAGGAGACGATTTTAGGGCCTAAAAACTGTATTGTACCTCTTCCAATTCATGTTTTAATCAAGTAAGGTTTACTTAATCATTCAATATGTCTATGTGTTGTTTGATTTATTGTTCTTGCTTTATCTTTAACATGCTTGGCTAAACCTCCTATTGTGTTTATTTATGATTGTATGAAACCTAGAATGTAGATCTTAGTGGTGTTGTCACTCGCGCAAACTCACCCTTAAAACCTATCTATATATGATATAAATACACCAAGGGACGAAATCACGCGAGAGCAATGAAACCGGAAGCAGTATAGAGTGTTCCCGGGTCGTTATGTCCCAACGAGGCTGAAATGGAAAATCGAGAGACGATTGATGATTTGTGTTTGAATGTCACAAGGAATGATTTGGCACTTAAAACTGATGAAAATAAGCAAGAGCACATAAGAACAAGCAAAGAAAATAAGCTGGAACAAGCATAAAAGCTAGAATTGGTAAAAACACTTAAAACTTTTACACTAAGGCACAAATAAACTCAAATAAGCTTAAGGCAGACAAATAAGCTAAGCTAAATCTAAATAAGCAAATTAAACATGCAATTAAGTTAAATTAAACAAGAGAAACACAACAGTACTAACAACAGTATTAACAGTTTTAACTACCAGTACTAACTTGGAGTTAGTACTGCTAGGCTAAAGTTAATACTGTTAGCTTAAGTTAGTACTGCTACCTTTGAAATCCAAGAAAATGAACTAGCAGTACTAACTTAGAGTTAGTACTGTTAGTGTTAAGTTAATGCTGTTCTAAAAATGAACTAGCAGTACTAACTTGGAGTTAGTACTGCTTGTTTAAAACAGCATTTAACATTTCCAAAAATCATTTTTAGTTCAAAATCAAAAGTCAACTAGCAGTATTAACTTATAACTAACAGTTTTAACAAGTAAACTAACAGTACTAAGTAAGAAAGTAATTCCAAACACTTTTCAACTAGCAAATAAGCAAAATAAGCACTAAAACAGTTCTGCAGAAAATAAGAACAATAAGAAAAAGAGAAACTTACACCACCCTTGCTCAAAACAGGGTCAAACAGAGAATCTACAAGCTCTAGCTTGTATAAAACAAGCTAGTGAGAGTCCATAAGCCCATCCAGAACTGGCTTATCATCCATAATATAAGCTGTGGTATATTTGAGAGTGATATTTATGATTTTCTCTTAACTACTTAACTTTTTATTTTTACTTAATGAAAACAGCTTATAAGTAAGCTGTGGTGAGAGCTTTTTGAACACAAAACAATATGATTAAGAAACTTAACACTGGTATTGTAAATTGACTTAAAAACTTCAAACTTGCATTAATCTTGAAAGTGTTACAAAGCTGAAAGTAAAAGCTGTAAATGACTTTGAAATTTAAGCTAAGATTAAAAACTAATTAGTTACTAAAAACTTAAAAGAAAAACTAGATGCCTCAAAGGCTTACAAAAAGCTCTATTTATAGCCGAAGTCTTCAACTTGCAGCTTGTGCTTCTTTGTAGAGATAGAAACAAGTGTGCTTGTTGTGTGAGGAGAGTCTAAAGCAAATCCCAGCCTTTGATTTCTTTTGAGCTTCTTTGGAGACAATCTCAGCCATCGAAATGCTTTGGGAATGGAGAGGGATTGCCAACATGGCATTTATACAACTGGGATGGGTTAGTAGGGTGGATGAAATGATTTTGGCTAGGGAGAGAAGTGGTTTTGCAGGGAAGAAAGTATGGGACGACATACCAGTTGTAACTGGGTTTGTTGGGCGGGAAAGAAGGCTTTTAGGGAAGTAGGCAGCTTTGGTCCCCTCAAGTTGTATAACTTAAATGCAATCTCTACCTTCTTTGCAATTTTAACCCTTGTCTTTCTCTTTTGCAATACAACTTGAGGTTTTGGCAGTTTTGGCCCCTCAAGTTGTATTTTCTTGCTTTGTCTGACTTTTGACTTTGCCCTTTTCTACTCCGTGCTTGGAATTGCTTGTTTTTGGCTTTCTTTTTGCTCCTTTTCTTGAATATCCGTTTCCTGCACAATACAAATGCAAACATACAAATACAATGTATTTTTGGTATGTTTTTAGTCATTTAAGTCCGTTTATAGTGGAAAATGGTATGTGTAATTAAACACATATCAAAATCCCCCATACTAAGGTATTGCCGTGTCCTCACGCAATGTTATGAAGTAAACACTCAAGAAAACTAAGAATCTTGAACTCCCTCGACTAATTACTTCGAAAAGTAGCAAAGTGTTCGTCAAGGGAAACAAAAGAATAAATAGTTTTGACAAGTCCCGTTTTCACCATTTTTTATATGTACACTAACTATCTCTAATATTTTTGGATTTTCCTTTCTTTTTCTTTTCTTAACTAACATGCTCGACTTCCTTTATTTTATAAACACTGGGATCATAGAATGAGAAGCGTCCATAGAATAATCTACGGATGTCCTGACGGATAAATTCATCGTCCCCGATTTTTCACTAGATCCAAACCAAGCAATTAAACAAGATCATTTGTCAATATAAGTCTAAATGTTAAGCACTCATACTTATGACTTGTGAACTTTTAACTCCCAACATGGATATATGATTTAAATGTGTGTACTCATTTCGACTCAACCATAGATCAACTTATTTTCATAGTCGTAATTCAAGATGAATCACGACTCAAAGCAACAACTTATTAGGCCTTTCCCAACCCCTATTCCCCAGTGAACGAATAAACAACCCGAGTCTTGACTATACTACACTACACAATTAGGTGCACTACCTAGGAGTTGAAAACTCTCGTGTAGAGGTCCTATGATGACCGCACATCACAATATTCTACTATCCACAGTCCCCTACCGCAAGGGCAAACAGAATGTGATATGTAATCCCAGGTCACCTGCTAGTTCAACATGTTCGGCACTTATCAACCAATGGTAAGGATAGGTCATTATTTGTGACCCTCTGATTCTATTAATGTAAGTTGCTATATGGAGAGGAATCTAATAAACGTCAAATGCGTGTCGTAATAATATATATAGTATTTCTCGTTAGATATAAAAATTACTTTAGGAAAAGTAAAAATTATCCTTCTGGATGTCGTATCCACGACGAAAATTGAATTGAATTTACGTTTATGTTTGTCGTTTGATGCTTGATTATCTTTTTGTTTGGTTTTTGGTTTTAAACTAACAAATTAATAATCTATATTAATACTAAATAATAAAAAGCAAGGCAAATAGATCTAAGGAATATATAAAACGGAAATGCTTGTCAAATGACGTGTTCGGATCCTTAAGTGTGAAAGCAAGTTCTTATTAATGATCCAATGTCCGTCAAAATAATTATCTTCTCACAACGTTGTTTTTAATTGAAAACAATTTTTTATCAAGAATTAATTACTAAATCAATGCCAAATTATCTTTACAACTTTTGCTCGTTTCGAAAAAACCAAAACACTAATCTAGAGTTAACCCGAAAAACACTAATCCATAATCACTTTGATTTCCACACATATTCCTCGAACATCAAACTCATTTAACAAGCAAATAAAAACGACTCAATAACTTATCATAACTAAGCTAGCATAAACAAACATAATTAATTAAGCTAAAATTACCAAAAGATATAAAAGATGAATATGCTTGCTAAGTAACATGAAAAGATCCATAAGTGTGAATTAAAGTTTAAAGAATGAATACAACCCGTAAAAGATTATATTTCCCCTCAAACGATGGTCCTTTCATAGTAAAAAACGTGATTTTGGTCACATATGGTAAAAATGGAACGGCCACCAATTCACATATTAGTATGTGGCCTAAAGGTACCAAAATAGACAACATTTTACTAATAGCCCACACATGGAAAATTTCAATTTCTGACCATTAAATTGATTGCCACACATCGAACATTAATGTGGCTTAAAGGAAACTGGAATATTATTTAGCAAAAAAAAAGCCACATATGAAATAGAAAACGCGAGACACATACAAGAAAGCTTGGGGGAAGCAATATCCACGATATACATATAAGTAGTGACAAATATATGTCACACACTTGAACAATGTGACTAAATTAGCATATATGGTCACATGAAGTAATTTTTTATGTGTCTAAATCATATAGTCAAGTTTTGTCACGCATTATTTAAGGGTGACTACTATCTTTTGCTAATTATTTAGCCACATATGAATTTGGGACGCGTGATAAATGAAAAGTAAGGTTGAATCATTAGTCACGATATACATATAACTTGTGACAAATAAATTTCACAAAACCACACCACACACTTGAAACACTGTGACCAGCAAATGCCATAATATGGGTCACACTAAACGTTATTGTCACACACAACATTATTTAAGTGGTAGCCAAATCCACACCTATGGTCACGTAACTTAATATGTGTGTAAAAAAGTTATAGAGTGTGTTAGCTTGCTAAAATCTAATGTGTATAGTCACATTTACTTCTAGCACGATCATGTGACTATATGCCTTTACAATAGCCACAGCATATCACAAATTTGTGACTAAATTTTGTTTATGGCTACATTTAAGGTAATTATATGTGACAAATACATTCATAACAGTCACATCGTGAAGTATTCATGTAGCATATTAATTAAAGAAAAAAACAATATCTGAAATCTGTCATCATTAATATTCATGCTTTGTGTGATTAAATATTACAAAAGCCACACCAACAAAAATTCAGTGACCATTTGCTTGATCAATAGATCCACCAACAAATACACATTTCTTCACTGTAAACAACATATGGTCACACTTATTAACACTTTTGGTCACATATTACAAAAGGCCACACAAACATAGAATTCATGTGGCTATTGGATGATCAATAGTCACACAAAATACACATTTCTTCACTTTAAACAGCATATGGTCACACTTATTAACACTTTTGGTCACTTCATGCTTAATTGTATGTGACTAAATACAAAAAAAACATGCTTTGTGTGACTAAATATTACAAAAGGCCACACAAACATAAAATTCATGTGGCCATTGGATGAAAAATAGTCACAACACCAAATACACATTTCTTCACATTTAAACAACATATGGCACACTTATTAACACTGTTTAGCCACTTTATGCTTAAATGTAAAGTTACTAAATACAAAAAAAAACATGCTTTGTGTGACTAAATATTACAAAAGGCCACACAAACATAAAATTTATGTGGCCATTGGATGATCAATAGTCACACAAAATACACATTTCTTTACTTTTTTTTAAACAGCATAAGGTGCACACTTAATAACACATTTGTCACTTAACTGCTTAATTGTATTGACTAAATACACAAAAATATATATTGTGTAAGCAAAATATAGAGAAAAGCCACACAAACATAAAAATTCATGTTGTCATTTGGATGATCGAATAGTCACACAAAATACCTATTTCTTTTACTTTAAACAACATATGGTCACCTTATTAACGACTTTTTTGCCACTTATCAAGCGTAATTGAATGTGACTAAATACCCAAAACAAGCATGCTTTGTTTAACTAAATATTACAAAAGGCCACATAAACATAAACTTAATGTGGCTATTGGATGATCAATAGTCACAAAAATACATATTTTTTTCCTTTAAACAGCATATGGTCACAAAACTTATTACACAACTATATTGGTCACTATTATTGCTTAAATGTATTGACTAAATACCGCAAAAACACATGCTTTGTGTGATAAAAAATAGAAAAGTTCACACAAACATTAAATTTAGAGGTATTCCCCGCCATTGGATGATGCAATAGTCACGACAAAATACACAAATCTATACATTTAAATAGAATACAAGTCACATTTAATAACACTTTTGTCAGTATATAATAACCAGTACATATGTCACGTAACTTAATATTGTGTTTAAAGATTATATTGAGGTTAGCCTTCCAAATGCTAATTTGTATAGTCACATTACTTCTAAGCATGATCATGAGACTATATGACTTTTCCAATAGCCATACTATATCACAAATGGTGTGACTAACTTATGTTTAATGGCCACATTTAAGGTGATTAAATATATTACCAATATCTTTCATAACAGTGCACATCGTGAAGATTCATGTGCTGTTATTTGAGAACATTATGAAATTAGATGTGACCAAATGGTATTTACATAACAGACAAATAAAAAAGGATTTTACATCCTCATCGAGAATCGCAACCGCCGCGACCTCGCCTCACGGAAGTTAAGCGGAGTTACCAACGTGCCAGAGTAACCACTTGTTAAGTTAAGCATTTCCTTTAAATATAGAAGTTTAAGCCCTTATTGTTTTTTTTGGCTAGTAAGCATTAAAGTAGTGCTTATAGAAACTGCATATTAAACCATGGCTTTTTCTCCCATCTGCTTATTTTCAACTTGTATCACTTTAAAATTTCAAATTTAGAGCAAAACTAAATAACACTGTATCTTACTTGGCTTAAAAGCATTTTTTGTGCAATCAGGCTTCTTTTTAAGCTAAAGTTTTTTTTAATAAAAGTATTCATTAATAAATATGGTTTTGGTTTATAAAATTTTTACAAATTTATTAATAAAAAAGTAGTTTTTTAGATTAGCTTATTATTAACTCGCTTATTGCTTATTATCTAATGCGTTAAAATAGCTCAGTTATTGTGTTTGTCTCCACTTCACTTCTCTAAGGTAGGGGTGAGTCATCGGTCCCAAACCAGACTGGACCAAGTCCGAGACCGAATTGGTCTAAAACGCAAGACCGAGGACTGGACCAAAATACGTTTTGGTTCGATCGGTCTGGTTCGGTCCGGTTTTCCGATCTGGTCCGGTCGAACGGTCCGTATGCTCTGTCCTACTCTAAGGCTTTGAGTTTAAGGGTTAAATAAGCTAGACATTTGAGTTATAGCTTAATTAGATTTTATAATGCTAAAAATCTCTATTCAACTCTCTTCGAGGATACAACCCCGAACTAATAATTATTACTTTTCCTAAAGTAATTCTATCTCTAAACGGTAATTTATTACCGATCGCTTTACACGCGTCAGTCAACTATTACGGGTTAAAGGATATAGGTTATTGGTTACTCTTAGGGGTGAAATTAATGTGACCAATGATAACCTAATGCACATGACCCATGACCCATGTGAATTAGCCATTGTTATCGGTAATGCAGCGGTCCATGACACTATAAGCCACTACAACCCAATCTACATGACCCATGACCCATGTTAAGTACCCATTGTCACCAATCATGTATGGGTCATAACATGACACTATAAGCCACTACAACCCAATGCATATGACCCATATGATATTAAATACCCATTAATTAATGTGACTAGTTATAACCTAATGCACATGACCCATGACCCATGTAAATTACCCATTGTCACCAGTCATGAATGTGTCATAACATGACACTATAAGCCACTACAACCCAATGCATATGACCCATATGATGTCAAATACCCATTAATGAATGTGACCAGTGATAACCTAATATACATGACCCATAACCCATGTGAATTAACCATTATAATCGGTCATGCATGGGTTCCGTTACACTATAAGCTACTATAACCCAATGCACATGATTCATGACCTATGTTAATTACCTATTGTCGATCACCAGTCATGTATTGGCTAATAACATGACACTATAAGCCACTACAACATAATGCACATGACCCATGACCCATGTTAATTACCCATTGTCACCAGTCATGGATATGTCGTAACATGACACTATAAGCAACTACAACCCAATGAACATGACCCATGACACATGTTAATTACCCATTTCACCAGTCATAGATGTGTCGTAACATGACACTCTAAGCAACTACAACCTAATGCATATGACCCATATGATGTTTAGAAATTTTTACATTATGAACAAAAAAGTTGTTATCAATATCACATCCACTCATCCGTTTAACATAATTTTTATATTAATATCACATCCACTCATCCGTTTAACATCTCATGTATATCAATACCATCTCGACTCGTCCTTTTAACATAAGTTGTATATCAGTATCACCTTGTCTCATCCGTTTAACATAACTTGTATATCAATATCAACTCGAATCCTATTGGCCACGAAGGTTCACCTGCGCCAACACCGGACTGTCCAAAAGGGTAGTCGCCCTGGGATTAGTCTGCTCGTAATGTTGAGTCAAACACCCAAGTATACAAAAAAAATATCAACTCGACTCATCTGTTTAACTAACTTGTATATCAAAATATCAGTCCGTTTAGCGAACATTTATATTTATGTTTAAAAAAATATTTATATTCAAATTATTATTTATATATATATAATTGTAATTTAATAACTTTTTATCAAAAAATTACCTTTTCAATGAAAAACTACTCCCTCTTAAAATATTCCCAAAATTTTCAAAGGATCGCAAAATTCAAAGACAGTCTGGGTTTTCATAGTCTTCTTCTTCCTCTCATTACACTTGTAAAAAAATAACAACACTTTCTTCATATCCTCATCTTCCTATCTTTCTACCTTTCTTTCTCTTTTCTTTCTTGTTTGTATACGGTAATTTTTTTGTAATTTTTTTGTTTATATTTATATATATATATATATATATATATATTTATATTATTATATAGTATATATTATATATATTTGTGTGTGTGTGTGTGTGCTTTATTTGTTGGGAATTGTGTTTTCGAATTTAGTACGTTAGTGATGATAGTAAGTACCGGATAGTTATAGTTAGTATGCACAGTACAAAGTGTTAAGTACTGATTAGTTAGTTAGTACCATTAGTAGAAAATAGTTAGTAACCGTTTAAGAGAATATGTAGAAGATATTATAAGAATGATATGTTATTATCTTTTATGCCATTTTGTAAGCCGATTAGGGTTTATCCTGGTCTTTAAAAGGATACCCCACACGGCTTAGTTTAGAGATAATGTGTTCAATAGACTTCTCATACAATCATTTCTCATAGTTTAGTATCTGTAATCTCACTTTAAAGATTAATAGAAATCAAAGTTTAGATTTTCATTTTCTTCTGTTAATAATATGTGTAGATTCAGCATATACAATAAGTATTCATAGTTACTGTTTCTCTATAGTCCATCTGTATTTGATACAAGTTGGCTATCACCCGTTGCAGGCTGCAATGATCTATTTGTTTGGGACTCACGTAGTGGAATCAGAAGCATGTGAGAAATGTGAGTAAGAAGAACAACAATTCAGCTATACTTCTCCATATCGCGCTAACTAATCAGGTCTGGATCACATAGATGTAATTCCACCACCACCACCATACTACATCTATCACAAACACCAACACAACAAACTTCTCACCACAAGTTTCTACATCAGTGTTCCTATCTCAAAAAGGAGAATACGTTATAGGGCCAGTGAAAAAATGGCAATATTATTTGCCGATAACGACTAATCAAATCTGGGATGTTATACATATAAATGCGGATGGTGTTTGTATCAATCCACTCATAGATACAAAGAGTCAAATCAGTTCGCCTCCAAGGACGGCAGAAGATATCTACGCCAGAGTAAAGAGAAAGATAAAAGCTAGGACCACTTTGCTTATGGCTTTACCAGAGATTTATCTTGCTTAAAAATTCATAAGAAGACAGAATGCAAAAGAGATGTGGGATGCCATCAATTCCAAATTTGGTGGAAATGCCGAATTCTAAAAATGATGACAGAAGTATACCTTAATGCAAGTTTGAAGGATTCTCTGTATCAAAAGTCAGAAAGGGTCTTCATAATAGGCTAGACAGATTCCAAAGTCTTCTGAGTCCAATTAGAGATTCATGGGAGCGGTGTTATTCACTGAGGTTGCAAAATCAGTCAATTCCATTAGATCGCTACGCCTTGGCCTGGTATCATGTTTTCCTTAATCACAGAGGGAACCAATCAGGAGTGGACAGTTCAGCTTTAGATTGATCTATATATAATCTAAGAGTTCTTTAAGAATGCATGTCTAAAAGGCTAACATGCATTCCCTAGCACGCAAAATGTAGCATTTATCTCTGAGAACCATCAGTTAGTAGACTAATGATGTTAAGTACCGCTCTCTATAGTGTTTCTAATCCTTTGGTCAAAACTCACAGTTATTGAACAAAACTTCTCATACTCCTTCTTGTAATCAATCAGTTGCCCTCAATTAGATCATAAGGACTTGGAACAACTTGATGAATCTACTTAGAAGAAAGGGACTTTGAAATGGCAGGTGGCCTGATTTCAATGTGATGAAAAGTCTTTGTAAAAAGGATGTAGAAAGCTACAATTTGATGTAAGTGGAACCTGTTGGTTATTGATAAAACGAATGTCGAGTGCTACAAGTGCCACAAGACAGGCCATTTTGCTGTGCGAGTGTAAAACCAAGGGAATCAGATAGTAGGAGGAGAGATGCTTGGAACATCTGGCAACAAGGATGGTAGAAGTTCTGGAGTTAGGAGAACTTAAAGCATTGGTGGACTATTAATGGAGAATGTGTAGGATTGGACCAGTCATCAGAAGAGAAGAAGATTATGCTTTGATGGCTTGCAACAGCTTAGGCTCAGACACAGAGGTAAATTCATGTTCAAATAAGTGCAAAGAGTCTTATGCTAAACTTAAAAAATTGTTGATGCAAAAGAGAACAGTACTAAGGATGAAAAACATATAAATAAAGGCATTATACTCAAGTCTAAAGAAAGTTGAAGCACTATTAGTTGCTGAATTCAACATGGTATACTTTGGTATGTAAGAAAAGGAAAGGTTTATGATAATAGAATTAGATGATAAAAACTGATGTTACTACATATCCTAGAAAACTATTGGCAGAAGATTCAAAAAAGAAAAAAAGATTTAAAAATCTAAAGTAGAAAAATGGCAGACAACTCCTTATTAAAAATTTGGTAAACTGCTTAATACCAAAATGAGTGCTAATGATAATTTGGGCATTGGGTATGGGACTCACATATATGATGGTCATCTTGTGCTATGGAAAATGGGAAGTGTTTCAAAGGTTTTATGGAATAAAGAAGTGAGTTAGAAAAACAACTTTGTATTGATAGGTTTGTTACAGCTGAGGTGGAATACATGTCGTACCACCACCCATGATAGGGAACTTACATGCCATCTGGGACCTGATGTAGAATAGATTAATCTCATTTACATATGGTCCAAAAACAGTCTCAAACTAGTGAATCTGAAAAACCCAAAACCAGTGACTTTGTACTTGTGAATCTGAGTGTAGGTTCAAAACACGAATCTTGCCTGAACCAATGTAATTGACCAAAAGTAGTAGTTCAACCTAAAGGTTTGATCTGATGCTTCCTCTTAATTGAGGAGTATGAATCAGATAGTGTGAAGATGAACATGTGTCTCAGCATACCAATAAGAAAGGAACAAACTAGTTTTGCAAGTACTAATAAGCATAAGATAAAAACTTATAGGGTGTAAATGTTTAAGAAATTAATTCACACATAGTGTATATCTAGAGTTGATAACGAAAGTGGTTGGGATATGGGTTTACTGCTCAAGGTGCATGTTTTATTTGTGTTAGTTTAGTCATCTAATTAGAGATTTTGATTTCCTATGAAGTAAGAGGATGGCTTAAACATGCTGAGTTAAAAATAACATGAGGATGAATCTTTTGTCAAAGGGAGATTAGACCAATTTGGAACAATGTGCAAAAAGTGAATAATAAAAACCAATTTGTTCCTATCAACTAGTACTAACTAGCATTCAGTCTAACTAGAACTGGCAAAATTCTCAGTAATACTGCATAGAAAACTAGCGGTATCTAACAAAGTTGTAAGTTACTGGGTAGGATGATTTTAATAGACAGGCAGTACTAACTAGTGCTGCTATGAAAGTTAATACTGTTACGCCTATTGTGAATAGAGTTAGTCCAATAACTGTTTTTCATAAAACTCATTCACCATTTTTAAGGCCTTTCAATAACACAACAGCACTTAGAACAAAGTTTTCAAAACAAAAGGTTAATACTGCTAAGGTGAATGCAGTTAATGCTGTTGGGGGGAAAAGGGAAACTACTGTTAAGCCCTCAGTAGGTTGTAATTGGTGACCACAAAGTCATCACAACTGGCATAATGTCTCCAAACACAATGGTGGATCCAGTCTTAGAAATTGTTTCACTTTTAAAGATCCACTAGGCAGACTCAAGCCCAAACAGGCTTGGGTCCCTAAGAGAATCTAATCTCTTTTGTTTGATGTGTAGGATTATCCACATAGAGCTCTTTATAGAAAAGGAATTTTTTATAGTAGATGTTCCAGGCTCCGGACTGGAAACAAGGCCTACTTGCTGAATATCAAGACTTTATTGGTGGCCGCTGTTTGCTTTTGAGGAAGTAAAGGTTACATAAACTATGTAAAGGTAAAATAAATACAGGAAAAGTTAGATTTTGGATGTGTGCTTTGTGAAAGAACTTCAGCATTTCAATCTCTTTTCTATGTCACAAATGTGTGACAAAAAGAACAAGGTTCTATTTACTGACTCTGAATGTCTTGTTTTGTCTTCTAAATTTAAGTTACCTGATGCAAATCAAGTTTTACTTAGAATCCCCAGACAAAACAATATGTACAGTTTCAATTTAGAAAACATTTGTTCCTTCAGGAGGTTTAGCTTGTTTTAAATTGCAAACAGGCCACAATTGATGAACTAACATAGTGTATAGGAGGTTGGGGTTATGTAACTTTAAATATCTTAAACAAACTTGTAAAAGGGAATTCTCTTTGAAGAGGTTTTTTTACCTTCAAAGGATTTTCTCGAATGACCATCATTGTGTTGTTGTCAGAAAGGAAAGCAACACAAGGCCTCCTGTAATGGCCCAAATCAGTGAGCTTATTAGTCACTCCTTACAGTTCTTAATAGATTTGTTTGGACCTATATCTGTAAGAACTAGATTAAAACATAAACTTATTGCCTGGTTACACTGAATGATTTTAGAGGATTAGTTGGGTGTTCTTCTTAGGAACTCAAGATGAAAACAAGTGGAATCCTTAAGGACTTTATAAGACAAAATAGAAACAATAATCAAAGGTTATAACAATTAGATGTGATAATGGTACAAAATTTTAGAAACAGGATTTTAGTGGAATTTCTATGGTCAAAAATGATTAAGGGGACTAAGTATTGCCAGAATCCACACAAAATGGAGTTGCTAAAAGAAAGAATAGGACCCTTATTGAGGTCTGCTAGGACTATGCTTGCAGATTCATTGATACCTAAAAGCTTTTTGGTCAAGAAGCAGTTAGTACTGCCTTTGTTTATGTTTATTAATAGGGTATTAGGCGACCAAGCCTCATAATAAAACTCCTTTTGAACTTGTTAACTGGTAAATTCCATCATAAGCTACATAATGTCCTTTGGTGCCTGTGACCATTCTTGGAATGTACCATTGTCCATCTAGGCAAAAGTTTGATGGGAAATCAGATGGAAAAGAAAAAATCCAACGGTTTTTAGGTGGGTATTCTCTCCACTCTCGCCGAGGCTTTAAGGGGTATACAATTTAGAAACAAGAGGTTAAGGAAATACTCCTGCACATAACCTTTTTAGAAAGAAAACCAAATGTTGCAGGAGAAAAGGACCATCTTGCTGTTTGTTCTTGATTATTTAAACTGATTTCAATGATTTTCAACTGTAAGACTTAGAAGAATCAAGCTAACAAACATGCAGGTCCAAAAAAAGCTAACCACAATGCAGGTATACAAGATAATATTGATGCAGGTGATTTTGAAAAAAAGGATGAATCTACTCAGGACTACTTTGTATTACCTATATGGTCTTCTTATTTTTCAACAATAAAGAGATCAACAGCAAAGGATGCAGGTGAAGTATCTAACAATAATCCTGATTTAAAGATAGATGAGAAGCAGTAGATAGGAAGATCAAACGTCTTTTGGATTGAACTTGAAAGACCTTAAGAGTAAACATAGAGGCTAATGATGCAGTGAAGCTCTCAGGAAGGAGTTTGCTTAAGAAACTGAGAATTTGCTTATACAAGCAGGAGCTGCCTAAAGGCATCAGTATAACATAGTTAATACTGTTAGTACACCAGTTAGTACTGACAGTCTTATGATGGACTGTCCATCACTGATCTAACAATCATGAACAAGTGATTCAGAAATACGGCACTTGGAGGACATTTATCAAAATCCTTACTAATGGTATTTTTACCAATCATCTATTGAGTTGAGGGGTGCAGTGGCCGAATTCCGATTTGAGAATATCTTGTATGAATGTGTGTCCTATTCCCACATCAAGGTGTTTAACTCGATTCATCTTCAACTTATTTCTTGAAGATCCACAATCAGCAGTTCAAACAAGAAGTAAAGTGACTAAAAGTTCTGGAGCCCATGCTTTTGTAAGTTATGTTCAAAAGCAAAGGAGAAATAATCATAAGGACTTCTAGCATTGTTTATTTGCTTGTTTCTTGTCTCAAAATGAACCCAAGAAGATCTCTAAAGCACTTGAAGATGAAAGATGGGTTGATGCTATGCAGGAAGAATTGCTACAGGTCAGGATTTAGAAAGTTTGGATTCTTGTAGATTTGCCTTATGGGAAGAAGACAATTGGAACAAAATGGGTTTATCAAAATAAGAAGGATGAGAGAGGAGTTGTTGGATTACAAGTCAAACAGAAAGCAGATGGTATCTTTATAAGTCAGGATAAATATGTTACAGAAATCCTAAAGAAATTTGACTTTGTCAATGTTAAGACTGCTAGTACACCAATTAAGACCCAGAAGCCTTTAGTCAAGGATGAGGAAGCCAGTGATGTAGATGTCTATCTTTATAGATCGATGATTGGTTCATTAATGTACTTGACTGCTTCTAGGCCTGATATTATGTTTGCAGTCTGTGCTTGTTCTAGGCTTCAGGTCACTCCAAAGACCTCCTATCTAAGTGTTGTCAAGAGAATTTTTAGGTATCTAAAGGGCAAACCCAAACTAGGCCTTTGGTATCCTAGAGTGTCCTTATTTGACCTGGAATCCTACTTAGATAGTGATTATGCTGGAGCAAATCTTGACAGGAAATCCACAACAGGAGGTTGTCAATTTCTTGGCAGGAGACTTATTTCTTGGCAATGCAAAAAGCAGACCATTGTGGCTACCTCTACAACAGAGGCAAAATATGTTGCTGCTGCAAATTGCTGTGGATAAGTTTTGTGGTTTCAAAATCAAATGTTAGATTATGGGTTTAATTTCATGAACATAAAAATCCACTTTGATAATGAAAGTACAATCTGCATTGTCAAGAATCCTGTATATCACTCCAAAACAAAGCATATTGCCATTAGGCATCACTTCATCAGGGATGCTTATGAGAAGAAACTTATACAGGTGCTTAAAATCCACACTGATGATAATGTAGTTGATCTTTTAACCAAGGCATTTGATGTTAGTAGGTTCCAGTTCTTGGCTTTTACTATTGGGATGATCAATCCATAAGCTACATTAGTTAAGGGGAGGTAATATAATTTTTTGTATAGTTTGTATAAACTGTTCAGTGTGCAGAAGCATTTTTAACCATCGGTGACGAATTTCAAGAAGTTCATTAGGTTTTAAGAGTCATTGGGAAGAGATAAAGACGGTATTGAAGTATTGTTGGTGCCAACCTTGTTCATTTTTGATTGGCACAAGTTAGTACCGACAGTGCAAAGTTAGTACCGTTAGGCAATGATAGTACCGCTATAGAGACGTTAAAGAAAATACCGCCAAGGGTACAAAGTGTAAATTGAAACGGTTTCATTGATTTTAGAGCTCCTAAACCTATATAAACCCATCTCAATTGCACAGTTCACTTATGTGATCACTACTTTAATACAAGCCCTAATCTCTCTCTCAATCGACAATCACTACTTTAATCACCATGGCAGTTCTTGAATCATGCCCTAAGCATAATATGGTCACTTATTTAGAAACGAGTGAAGGCAATGCAGAGTTTCATGAAGTTATTGATTTTCTTGCGCGAAGCTCCATTCATCATGCTCTCACTGTAAGTCCAGTAGTCTCTACTACATTTGTTGAACAATTTTGGATGTCTGCTAAATCCAAAATAATCAATAATGTAAGGTACATTACTGCCAACATAGCTGGCAAGCCTGTCTCTATCTCTGAAGCATCAATAAGAAGTGATCTTCTTTTTGATGATGCTGATGGGATAGACCCACTCCCTAATCAGGCTATATTTGATGCTATGCAACTCATGCGTTATGAGGGGGATTTAACTGTGTTAACATTTATTAAAGCTTTGTTTTCACCCCAATGGAGGTTTCTATTTCATACAATGAATCATTGTATTAGTTCCAAAAGCACCTATTGGGATCAAATTCCCACTAACATTACCACTGCTAACATTTGCTTAACATCTAATCAGAAATATAATTTTTCTAATTATTTTTTGATGGTATTCTTAGATATTTAGATGCAATGAAGAAGTTTGTAATGTATCCACATTTTATTTCAATCTTTTTGGGTAAACAACTAGTGAATGTACAAGTACCTTTAGATCATTTTCCTGTAAATGCTTTGACAAGTAAAGTTTTCTCCTTTATGGTTAAAAAGGGTAAACATTTTTCAGGGAAAATCACACCTTTATTTGCTTCTATGTTGGTACAATCAACTGAGGATGAGGGTGCCACTTCAGAAAGACCATCTGAAGCACAACCTACACCCTCTCCTCCTCACCCAAGTGAAGCCACTGTTGAGCCTCAGTCTGACCCATCCCCTAGACCTTCACCTTCTACTTATATTCCTGATTCTATTCCAGAAAGTTCTGATGGGAATCAAGGAGGTCATTCATCCAGTGATAAATCCCTTTCAGGGAATGAGGGTGACATGACACTCCAAAGTGTCTATGATCTTTGTATCTCTTTGTGTACACAGGTTTCAGATCAAGCCAAGGAAATTCAACACTTGAAGGCACAGATCAAGAAGCTCAAGAAGCAAGCCAAACCTGTTATCACACACCACAGAGCATGGATGAAGAGTGTTTCCTTAAAGCAAAGATTGGCAGGAAAGAGATCCTTAAAGAAAAACTGGATGCAAAAAGAGTCTGTATCCAAACAGGGGAGGAAGTCTGCCAAAGGTGAACCTTCAGTTCATAAAGATCCATTATTTGATGAGATTCCTGAAGATACATTGGATTATATGGAGACTAAAGATGCTCAAGATGTGGGGAGGACAAGAGATGTAGTGAATGAAGAAAAGGAGAATGTTGATGCTGAAGTTAGTACTGAAGATGTACTTAGTACTGCTCAACAAAAGGTTAGTACTGACAAGGAAAAAGTTAGTACTGACAGACCAAAAGTTAGTACTGACGGATCCAAAGTTAGTACCGACAAAGAAAAAGATAGTACCGATAGGACAGATAAAGAAAAGGATACTAAATGATGAAGGAAGTGCTACCTCAAACAACTCACCCAACCTACTTCTACAATATTTAGAGATGATGAGACAATAGCTAAGGTTCTTCTCAACATGATTTAAGCCAAGACAGTTTCTAAAGAGGAGGAGAAAGGTGTAGAGTTGAAGGATGTTGAAGAAACTGATAGACCTAGGCCTACTTCTACAAGATCACTTCTGACATAACAGCCCTCTTCCAAAAATTGATCCAAAAGACAAAGGAAAGAAGAAAAAAGAAAGGAGGAGAATCTAAAAGTGAATCGTGATAATTCCTAGAAGCTGAGAAGAAAGTTTAAAACACTTGCAAGGTGATAAAAATGGCTAGGAAAATACAAGAAGAGTGGGAAGGTGAAGAAGAAAGAAACAGATTGGCTGAATAAAAAGCTACCAATGAAGCTCTCATAAGAAATTATGATGACATTAAGGCAAGAATTGAGGCTGACAGACTTCTTGCTGAGAAGCTTCAAGAACAAGAAAGAGAGCAATTTACTATAGAAGAAAGAGCAAAATTTCTTCATGACACAATTGCTGCTCAAAGAAAATTTCTTGCTCAACAAAGATCAGAGGCCATCAGGAACAGACCACCTACCAAGAATCAACTGAGAAATCAAATGATGACCTACTTGAAGCATGTAGGGAACTTCAAAGCATCTAATTGAAAATCAGAAGTTTTTGAAGAATACAAGCCCTGTATAGAAGATTAAGAGGTCAGATGAAGATTTCATTTCTATTGGGTCTGCTGAAGATGAAAGACTGATCAAAAAGATGAATGAAAAAAGAAGTGATTTCTCTAAGAATGAAATGGTCAAGGAAGAAGAAGCTAAGGAGAAGAGTAAAGAAGAAGAAAGTAACAGAAAGAGAAAACTTGGTACTAGGAAAAAGATGAAGTCAAGAAAAAGAAGATTCATACAAAACACTTCTGAAGATGATAGTGAGAAAGAGAATGATGAGCTGAGATTACATTTAACTATATCTCCAGATGAGGAAAAAGAAGTGGACTATGAAATACTTGACAGGAAGTATCCTATCAAAGAATGGAAAACTGAGTGTCATGGAACTAAACCACGGGTTGATGAAGCTGAACATATAGAGAAAATTAATCAAAATGTGGTGATTAGAAGCAATCGACAAAAGAGATACTTTATAACATTTATGAGTGGTGGTTGTCCATATTATAAGAAGTATTTGGATGATGTGTCTCAACTATTGATGGACATATATCAAGATGAGATACCTGAAGGGTTTTGGATAAAAGTAACTTACTTGTCGAGATTTTGATGGTTTATGTTCAATACAGATGAAGAAGAGAGTTTTGGAAGTTACAAGCAAGATTGAATATAGTAATTGGCAGCAACTGGTTCTTCCAGGGGTACAACTTTTAGTGACTAAGGAAGGATTAGTCATTCATATGCTTGTAGAGAAGAAGTATCCTTTGAGAAAGAAAGTATTGTTGCAAATGCTAGAATTAAAGTTGGAGTCTAAAGAAGAAAGTACTATGGCATTAGAATTGATTAGATTTGTCAAGAAGTTACTTGCAGAATTAGAATCTAAAGACTCTGATGGAATTGAGAAGGGATTGAGTGTTGGCTAACCACCACACAACAAATGGTCATCAGTTCACCATGCTTAATAGGCATAAGAACTGGGCTATCCAAAGACAAAAACGGCTTGTGGTAAAGACTTCTCAAATCCCGTGTTATGGTTGGACAATTTACCAAAAAATGTAGGCGTTTCCAACTCACCTGCTTCATGTGAAGAGTATTGGCTAGACAAGATCAAACAGTTCTTGGTAAAGACTAATCAAATCTGTTGATAGCTGATAGTTTGCTAAAAACTATATGGTTTATCAATGCACCATGTTATGGCAATGAAGCATTGGCTAGTCCAAAAGCAAACGGTATTTGGTAAAGACAAATCAATTCCGTTGATGGTTGACAGTTTACCAAAAACTGTATGGTAAATTAACCACCATGTTGTTAAATGTTGAGTTAACTACCCAAAGCAAACGAGCTAATGGAAAGGAACATCAAATCCTTGATGGCTGGTAGTTTTGCCAAAAACTACAAAACAACTTATTTGGATTGTTGCAGAAAAGATGTTTGCTATGTTGCTGAGAAGACAAAGGTGCAGCTAAATAAGATAGAGTTTAAAAGATCAATAGATGATAATGTGTTGGATAACATCCTCTAATGAGATTAATAATAAATCTAAAGAAACAAGAAGATGAAAGAGATCACCATTCACGAAATAAGGGAGAATTGTTAGGGATTTATGTTTTCCTAACTTAGTACCATGACGGAATAAAATATTAGTACCATTAGGTTATAGTTATACTACAGACAGTACAAATGTGTTAAGTACTGGCTCAGATAGTTTAGTACCGTTAGTTGAAAAAAGTTAGTACCGTATAAGAGATATGAATGAGATATTTGAGGAAAAATATGTATGCGTTTTTTGTAACCTTTACGGTTTTATCCTTAGTCTATAAAAGGACCCCCCCTCTTGGCATAGTTTAGGAGATACGACTCATATATCTCATACAAATCCCATATCTCAATAGTTAGTAATTCTGTAATCACTTAAGCAGATTAATAGAAATCATTTTTAGTTTTTTCATTGTTCTTCTTATACTTTGGTTTAAGATGCCGCATTAACACATAGTATTCATAATCATTGTTTCTTAACATAGTCTAAACTGTATTTAACATCTGGCTATATCCTTGAATAATGCCTGCAAATAATCTATACAACAAGGGACTCACAAGTTTTATTGCAAAACAGTTAAAAAAAAGTTAAAGCTATAAGGTGAGACAATGGGACAGAGTTTTAAAATTCTAAATTAATTGAACTTTATGGTCAAAGGGATAAAAGGATTATAGTAATCCAGAACTCCACAAAAAATGGGGTCGCTGAAAGAAAGAATAAACGCCTTATAGAGGCAAGCAAGAACTATGCTTGCTGTCTCAAAGTTTACCTACCGATGTTTTGGACAGAAGCATTTAGTACTGCTTGTTATGTTTTGAACATGGTCAGTGACTCATCCCCATAAACAAAACACCCTATGAACATTTATCTGTGAAATTACCCAACATCATCACCTTAAACCTTTGGGTGTCATGTGACTATCCTTAAAACTAGTTATTGACCACTTTGGGTAAAATTTCGGGATATATACTGGTTAAGTTGGGTTGTTAGGAGAGAGTGGGTGTAGGGTGTGTGGGTGGAAGAATAATACTCTAGTTGGGGGTCTCCCCTAGTAGTAAGGGCTTAGTAGGTAGGTGCCGTGAAATAATTAGGATTATTCGACGTAAGCTGAATTCATATTGAAGAAAAACCAATGTGTCAGGGCTTTGGGTCAAGAGTGGTACTTTGACCTTGACTATTTGACTGATTCTTTACTTTAGTATACTCCGATTCAAATCTAAATCAACCTGTAGGTACACAAGATTCCACACATACGGTGCATGTACACAGCTGACTCAGATTCAGAGTGTGATAATAAGTAATTGTTCCTACTTCTTTTCCTTCATAAACCGCTTTTTAGTCCTAAGGGTCCAATGAAGCCTTCCTGAAATGGGGGAGAGTAATTATCAGATTAATGCAAAGAACTTGCTAGGCCTTGAAAGACAAGAACATGAAGCCAAAGATACACTAGAAGTATGGTTTTGGTTTTCATAAATGACACAGAGGAACATTTGTGTCAAGCTGATAATGGTTTCCTGCTGGTCGTAATTGATCCTCGCTGCTAGCATTTCTTCTGCTGGGTAAGTATTGATCCTGCTGCTAGTATTTCTGCTTTATTTTGCAGAACCATTTTCCTACTGTATCGAACCTGTTCATGCTGAGAAACATCACTTCCTCCATGTCACTCATTGGGCTCCAAGTGAACATTCCTACAGATTCCCCTCCTTCTGACGCTTGCAAATTTCCATATCCCACATCTTTCAGAGATGAGGACATATAACCACCATCCAAGTCACTGACATTTTCTCTTCCCTTCAATATGCTGATTTTGTGGTAACTGCACCAACTTAGAACCTATTGTAGCCCGTTGATCCTATTCCCACAAGAGGTTGAACAACCATTCATCCTTTAATCACAGATTCATGGAGATCTCAACTTTCACACAGTTCAGACAAGATGAAACATTGAAAGAAGTCCAAATTTGTGAAAGTATACTTTGTCAGCATTTCATGGCTCAACAAAGGAAATAATCACCAGACTATTTACATTGTCTGTTATGCTTATTTTTTATCCCAACTTGAACCAAGTAGTGTTGCCCAAGCTCTTAATGATTCTGATTGGGTTGAGGCAATGCAAGAGGAGATGCAACAGTTTATTAATCAGAAGGTATGGAAGCTTGTCCCTTTGCCTGATGGGAAAATTGCTATTGGGACAAAATGGATTCTGAAGAACAAAAGAGATGCCAGAGGTATAGTAGTAAGGAATAAAGCCAGACTGGTGGCTCAAGGTCATAGGCAAGAGGAGGGCATTGACTATGATGAGGTATTTGCTCCAGTTGCTAGAATTGAAGCTATTAGACTATTCCTAGCATTTGCCTCATATATGGGTTTTATGGTATATCAAATGGATGTGAAGAGTGCCTTCCTTTATGGGGAAATTGACGAAGAAGTTTATGTTACTCAACCTAAGGGATTTGAAGATCCTCATTTCCCTAAGCATGTTTACAAAGTTGTGAAAGCTTTGTATGGTCTTCATCAAGCACCAAGGGCCTGGTATGCAAGATTGTCTACTTTTCTGTTAAAGCATAATTACAGAAGAGGTACAATAGACAAAACTCTCTTTATTAAGAAGAATTCTAGGGATATAATTCTAGTACAGGTCTATGTGGATGACATTATTTTTGGGTCTACAAAGAAGGCCTGGTGTGATGAATTTAAGGTGTTGATGAAAAGGAGAATTTAAGAAGAGAGCCTATTGGTGACGTAACATTTTCTTAGGATTAGCAAGTTAAGCAGAAAGCCTGATGGGAACTTTATCAGCCAAGAAAATATGTCCAAGGACATTGCTAAAGAAATTTGATATGGAATTATAAGAACTTGCAACAAACAACCTATGAAGTTCAAAGCCAAATCCAAGGATGAACCTGATGATGCTGTTAAATGTTCATTTTATAACAGATCCGATGATAGGTGTTCTCCTCAATGTATTTGACAGCTTCAAGGCCTGGATGATATTATGTTTGCAGTGAGTGCTTGTTCTAGACACCAGGTTACACCTTTGACTTCCAATTTGAATGCAGTCAAGAAGATCTTTAAGTATCTTAAAGGCCAACCAAAACTAGGTCTATGGTACCCAAGAGATTCTCCTTTTGTGTTGGAAGCATATAGTGACAGTGACTATGCTGGTTCACATGGTGATAGAAAATCCACAACTGGTGGATGTCAGTTCCTGGGTAGAAGGTTGATCTCATGGCAGTGTAAAAAGCAAACCATTGTGGCTACTTCTTCAACTGAAGCAGAATATGTTGCAGCTGCTAACTGTTGTGGTCAGGTACTTTGGATTCAAAATCAAATGCTTGATTATGGGTTCAATTTTATGAACACAAATTTTTTTATTGATAATCAGAGTACCATCTGCATTGTTAAAAACCCAGTTTTTCACCAAAGAACAAAGCACATAGAAATTAGGCACCATTTTATTAGAGATGCAAATGAGAAAAATCTTATTCAGGTGCTTAAGATTCACACAGATGAAAATGTGGCTGATTTATTGACCAAAGCCTTTGATGGACCAAGATTCAATTATTTGGTGGTCCACATTGGGATGCTCAATCCCTAAGTGCTAGGCTTGAGGGGAGGATTTGAGTCCAAGGGGAGGACTGTTGTTGTAAAATTTTCTAAATAGTTGGTTTTTCGTTTGTTTTACCACTTAGTTTTTATTGTTACAATATTTTTCTTCTGGTAGTTTTTTTTTCTACTGATAGTTTTAGTTATTACCCCTGGTATGTAGTTAGTTAATTCTGATAGTTAATTTTTCCTTTTCATTGTATATGTTTTGTGTGTTTTGGTCTAACCTTTTGCAGATGCATCATTCATGAGGGTGGTTTAGCACTTTTCAAGTGTTATTCATGGACAGTGTGGCCTTCTTTTGATGATAAAGAATTCATTCTGGTTGGTTAAGTGTTTCTTCTGGTGGTGCAAGAGTTCCTACTGGTAGCTTTACTGGTTCCTACTGGTTAACCACTTCCTACTGGTTATGTTAGTTTTCTTTAGGGTTGACTTTTCTTTGAGCGGGTATATTAAATTGAGTTTTATTTTAATTCAAAGTTCTAGTTGAGATAATTGGGCATTTAATTCATCAAAGGGTCACCTATTTAAAGGGATAATTACTGTTTTCTCTCATTTTAACAGAGTTACCTTTTACATCAAACCCTAATTTTTAAAAGCTCTTTACTCGTTCCACTCACTCTTTGAAAACTCGATTCCCTCTCTCTACCAGTAGTAACTCTCCATTGCGATCATCCACCAGCACTAACACTCAACCCCATTTAATAATCAACAATGGCCGCACTCAAGTACAGAGACGAACACAATAAGGTGGGTTACTTGGAAAAACCCAAAGGTAGTGATGATTATCACCAAGTACTTGACTTCTTGAGGGGTTCGCACTTAAGGTATGCTCTTACTCATGACCCCATCATCTTTGACTCTTTGGTCAAACAGTTCTGGTCAACGGCTTCACTCAGGGCTCCTGAGTTAGGCCCTCCAGCTATTCTGGCCACGATTGATAGGACTCCCTACACTATCACTGAAGACACAGTAAGGAGTCAACTTCAATTGGGTGATGATGGAGGTATTGAAGACTTGCCCATTGCTGATATATATTTGGGTATGGATAATCTTGGATACCCCACTGAAGGCAAGCTAACCTTCCACAAAAACAAGTTCTCACCTCAGTGGAGGTTCTTGGTTCACACAATACAGCATTGTCTCAGTACCAAATCTGGTAGCTGGGATCAATTTGGAAGCCCACTGGCTATAGCTCTTATTTGTTTGTCTGATGGGAGAAGGTTTAATTGGTCAAGTTACATTTTCAAGGGGATGGTAAATAACATCAGTAATGCTAAAAGGTTTCTTATGTATCCTAGGTTCCTTCAAATCATTTTGGGAATAGAAACTAGGAATACTAAACAATATCATGTTTTAAAACTGTCAAGCAAACTTTTTGCTAACATGAGGTTAAATTTTGAAGGGGACCACATGCCACTTTTAGCTGCAATGCTTCCCCCTGCTCAAGCTGCTATAGCAGATGAAGGTACAGGGGAAGCTGCACCAGATGTCCCTCAAACCATTCCTGAGACTATTCAAGAGACTAGGCCTGAGCCTGATCAATCTCAAGAACATATACCAACACCACCAAGACCAACAACATCAGACCAAATTCCTCCAGTGTTTGAGCAGGGTCACACTTCAGACCCCAACATTGCCTCTTTTTCAGGAGCCCATGAGTCTGATCCTGACCTTTTCACTTCCACAAATGTAGAAGATGAAACACTAGGAGGATCTTTCCACACCACTCCTCCCAGGTCCACTCCAGTTCCCCCTGTAGGTCCAACCTCAGGAGGTGCTGAGGACCTTGCCACACTAACTGCTTTGTCTTCTCTAGTGTCTGAACTTGTGCAGAAAGTTAGTACCTTGGAATCAGAGCTTAAGGCACACAAGCTGTTATTTAAGGATGTGGTGGGTAAATTGGTTAAGAAGGTTAAAGCTTTGGAGTTGAAACTCAAAACAAGGAGCAGGAAGGTTGTTATGAGTGAGTCTGATAAAGAAGAGGAAGAAGAGCAGGATGTGGATCCTCTCATCAAATTGGCTAAGGCTGCTGCTGCTTCAGATGCTCATGTTGATGTTTCTCCTGGTGCTGATATTCCTCCTAGTCCACCTCTTCCTACTGGTATGTCTGCTGGTGTTTCCTCTGGTGTTTCTACTGGTACTCCTGCTGGTACATCCAACAAGGGCAAATCTCCTATCATGGAAGTAGACCCTCCTGTCAAAAGAAGGACATTTAGGCAGATGGAGGAAGACAGGCTTGGTGAGGAAGCTGCAAAAAGATTATTTGAAGAAGAGCATGCTGATTTGGAAAGACAGAGAGCAGAGATGCAGAGAAAAAGACAACAGGATGTGCTTGATTCAGCAAAATACTATACTGATGCTGACTGGACTGATATCATGGGTCAAGTTCATGCCAATCAAGGTCTTACTTCTGATCTTTTGGGTCCTGATGTCAATGAAGACAATTTTGCTGAAAGAATGGTTGCTCTAATTGCTGAAAGAAGAAGAGCTTTTGCTGCACAAAGGTTCCAAGAAAAGAGGAATAAGCCTATGACTTATGCTCAACAAAAGGCTTACATGAGAACCTTTGTGAAAAATCAGAGTACAAGCATTTATACTACTGGCTGGACAATGAAGCATGTTAAATCATTGTCTGATGAGCAACTTAAATCTGAGTTTGAAAAGATCAGGACAGCTGTTGCAGATCTACAATCCCAAAACATCAGGAGGACTCTTAAAAGAGCTGGTGAAGATTTGGAACACGATGTTTCAAAGAAGCCAAAGCCAACTGAAGTTCCAATGTCATCTCAACCTGATGTACCTCAACAACAAGCTACTAATGTTCCACCTGTTGATCCTCAACAACCATCTGAGTCTTCATCACAACCTAATGTTTCAATGTCATCTGGTCCTGAGAAAAAGGGGCATACCTATGGCACCAGGAGGAAGTCTCTTGGAACCAGGAAGAAGTCCTCTACTGCATTGGACTTGGATGCTGATGACAGATCATTCATCAGAGTTCTTTCTGATGATGATTCTGATGATGATGATGATCCTGTTATTTTTTGGTCTGCTTTTGCTACTTGGGAGGTGGTACCTACTCCACTGGGAGATATCAATGCTTTGTATATGATGGATAGGTCTTCCAAATATTTTACTCATCTCAGGGAAATTCTTCATCTGGTTGATAGACAAGATTTGTTGAAGCTCTATGGGATGGTGGTCAAGTACTATGAAGACCATCCACTTGCTGGTGCTGGTATGATGCTGTGGGGTGATCTTCAAGTACTGTTTGAATCACATGAAGGTGGACATGGTTCTTTGGTTTGGTCTGATCAACAACAATGGCATATCAGGAGTTGGAGACTATTTCCATTTTCCAATGTTCATGTATTGGAAACCATTTCTGGCAAGGTGGTGTATATGTTTGCAGATGGGTCATATCCTCTTTCAGTTCAACTTATGAAGAAGATGCTGAAGCACAAATTGGAGATTGAAATTGATGGTGTGGGGAATGATATGACTTATGCTGAGCAGTTGATTCAATTCATCAAGAATCAAATTGCTGCTAGCATTCCTTCTGCTTGATACTGGTACCTTGTCACTCTCTTGTATATTTTCTATCTGTTTGCTGTGTTTTTAGGTTTTATTCTATATTTTGGAAAGCTTGTTGTAAATGGTTTTTGCTTTTTGGGTCAATCTTGGTTTTTGGTAGAAGCTGTTGGGTTGGATCACATTCTTTTGAACTGGTTTTTTTTGGTACAACCTGTTTTATGTGATCAAATTTGGGAACATGGTTTTCTGGCACAATTTTTCAAGGACATATTTTTGGTGCAACACCCTATGGTTCTCAATTGCCAGGCCTTTAAGGCTAGAATTAATTGAATTTTGGTTCTCAATTACCAGGCCTATCAGGCTAGAATTAATTGAGATATGGTTTCAATTCCCAGGTCTTTTGACCAGAATGAATTGATATAGCTTTAATGGTTTGCTTCAAATCATAGGGTCACTCAACTGACTGATGTTTCAAGTACCAATAAGTTGAGATGGTTTGCAATCCACCATGGGAGTAACCCTTTCTGGGTCCCAAGGATTGTCTAGCCCACAAGCAAACGGCTATGTGGTAAAGGCTTATAAAATCCGTTTATGGCTGTGATGATTTGCCAAAAATCATTAGGGTATTCCAATTCACCAATGATTCATGTTCTAAGAATTGGACTGGTTATTAATTCACCAGGGTGATGTCATGATTCCACCAAAGAGTTAGCTAGCCCAAGAGTTAATGGCTACTTGGTAAAGGCTACATCAAATCCATTAATTTTCTATGATTCACCTCTCCCCGGAGTTAACACACCATGGGATGTGATGAGAATAGTATGTAACCCTGAATTGATGGTTTTCATGTTGCTGATTCAGAGTTTATGAAGGTTGCTGCTTTTGGTGTTCATGCTGTCAATTTCCTTATGTTGCTGCAAAGACTTTCACCTGCTATAATCAGATTTCTGATTCAAGAAGTATGGAGTTGGTTTCAAGATGTTGCTGTTCAATCCTCTGGAGTTTTCAAAGAAAGATCTATCTAGAAACTTGAAGTTAACTGTGTCAAATTCAAGTTTAGGGGAGGATTGTTAGGAATATTGTAATAGATAGTTACTACTAGTAGGTATGTAGTTCCTACTGGTAGAGTAAAAGTTCCTGCTGGTAGGTATGTAGTTCCTACTGGTAAGGATAATGTTATAGTTAGTGCTGGCAGATCAAAAGTTATTCCTGCTGGTAGAACAATATTAGTCCTGGTAGTATTATGCTTACTCCGAGTTGATAGTATAGTTAGTTAGTGATAAGGATATGCATGAGATATCCTAGGAAGTGATAATACTTATCTCTTTAGCGAGTCTTAGGTAAGAGGTTGTTAGGGTTTCATGAGTATTTAAGAAACCTACGGTCATAGATGAAAGGACGATCGAAAAAAACACTTTTATTATTAATAGAAAAGATCCATAGAGGATCATTGTTTGAGTAATTCTTTTTCTTTAACTCTGTTGTTTATATTTTGCGTAAATAATAGTTTAATTTTAGAGTCTCTCTTAGAGTTGCTTGTGATTACATAAGTACTCTACAACCTTAACAGGCTAGAAGATCTATCTAGGGCTGGACCTACAACATGTGTTACAGTGTTAGGTTGAAATCATGTCAGCATTAATGCACTATTTCAAAATGACACAGAAGTGGGAGGGAAAGTTTTATTAAATTGCGTTGTGTTTTTATATGGATTTGAGATTAGTGGTTTTTTTGGCAGGGTGAGTTCATAACATTGTAGCCATGGCAGATTTATATTTTAGATTGTTCATATCTTGGCGGGGCATGTTACTGGTTCTGCAGAATCCGGTCTTATTTTTTTAAGGTGAATGTGTAATTGTTTCATTAGTGACCAGCGGTTGCTACAGCATGTTGGATACCACCTAGCCGTATCTTGGCATGTCATCGCTACACTGTGTTTGCAGCCATGGCGGATATTTGTCCCAACTTACTAAAGACCCCCTTTTCCACTTTCGTTCTCACAAGTTCTAGTACCATCAACCGGTGAAATGAGATATTTAGTAAATGTCTCCTATTTTTATCCTCTTTCACGATGTCTGTGTTTATTTCATATGAAAGATAGGTGTTTGCTACTTTCCAATGAGGTAAATATGATCTCACTTTTATTATGGTTGGTGTGTTTACTGTTTTGCCAGAAGTTTTCACAAAATTAGTAAGCAGCCACTTATTTGATTGTGTGTTTATGTTAAGTTGAGCTTGAACTTTGGTTGCAAATGTTACATGTGACGTAGATGGCATTCATTATTTCTGTATTGTTGTTACAACCATAATATACTATAAAAAATGTGAGGGAATCCGTATCTTGGCGGGGCTTCTTTTACTGATGCAACGATGGCAATCTCCCCGACTTGGCAGCCAATATAACATGTTCATGAATCATCTCTTAGGTGATCTGGTGTGTCACTCATTTCTTTCGTGTACAGAGATGTTTACCATTGGTGATGCATCACCTGGTCTCATAGATGTTTCACATATAAGTTTCTCGCGATACTACGTTTCATCAGATGTTGTCGGTTTTTGTCTTATAAAAGTTACCGTGCATATACTATGTGTTGGCAGGGCAATCTACAAGTTTTGAAGCCAAATCACATGTCTCTTTTACAGACAGACAATGATGAATTAAAAGAGCTTTGCATACAACTATGATGCGATATATGTACGCAAGGCAACATGAATTGCTCGCAACTCGAATAATAAATTGTTGATTGCTTACTTAGTTGAGCCTCTGTCTTATGTGTGTTTATTTCACTTTACCACCCGCGATAAAAACTTGGTAAATGCGAAGGCGTTTCGCGTTTAGGTTGTCATGACAATGGTTGAGCATACACGATGTGAGTGAATGAGAATGATAAGTGACTAGCAAAACAACTTATTCTATAGAAACCTTCAATACGACTCAACAGAAAGAAGTTTGCTACCACGAGACAAGGTTCATGGCATGTTGTTCGATGTTTCTCCAGTATCAAATGCTTATGCGACCTCAATGTTCTTCTGGAATATTCCAGGTTACTACATATGGTTGGTTCTATAGAAATACCCGATTGCAAGTTATGAGAGAAATTACGCAACTAAAGCCGGGCAGTGAAATCACATGGAAATCAACGGCTCCAAAGTTAAGTATAAGCTTCATGTATTGATAATCTATTGTTTTCTTTTTGCTATTTGTAACAATATTATGCGTTCTAATTTTATAGTGTGGTGCTAATTATGGTTAATTAATAATAGACCTTTGTCGCCGCTCGATATGATGGAATGTTTTGGTTGTTCATGTTTCCAAACGGATGCGTTATGGTAGGGGATGTGATGTAGATATTGATTACAAGAGGCCATGATGAATTTAAACAGGTTCGTTTAAGGTTGTGGTCGTCCTTTGGCAAGACAAATTATTAAGTTTGCAACCTTGGCGGACCCCTTCTTCGATTTTAAACATGCTTGAGCCTCGCACCTGATCATTACTGATTTTAATGCACTATTAATAGTATCAACTATGACCAGGTACTTGATTTATAAATTAATAAGATATCGTATTCAAATCGACAAAAGGTGGAGGTTTCTGATACAATATGTCTGTAACACCCCCAATATATATGACAACGGAAAGGTAACCGGGGGTGTTACTTCATAATACACAAGCACAAGATATAAGAGAACGACCTCTATATGAGTCGTTGAAAAGATACTCTCGTTGAAACATTAATAATAAATAAAATTTAAAACAAGTGGTCCCAAAGTTTGCATCAAAAGAAATTCATAGTTTTTATACAACGAGAATAATTTAGTGCAAGTGAAAATCCATGTAAAATAGTCTTGATGAATGATGAATCCAATGCACTTCAGTAACGTCATTTTGAGTTAAGCGCATGAGAAATACATGCTTAAAAATGTCAACATAAAGTTGATGAGTTCATAGGTTCAAGTAAGTAATAAGGTTGGACCGCAAGATTTCAAAGTGTATGATAATTGTAACACACACAATATCACAAAAAGTATTTATGATTGCGCTAAGCTCATGACACCGAAGCCACAACAAAGTTATGTATGCAAATCAATGCAAAGTATATTGCCCGTGTAGGTGTTTAACCCGCAACACCTAAAGTTCTGACATGGTATACGTCTGTTAGTTTGGTAACTTTGAAACAAGTAAGCACTACTTACCCGAACGGGGATGTCAATCCCAATAAATCTATTTATAACACTCGCTCTTACACACAGTAATTAACGGTTCATGATATTGGGCATAGTGGGTTATCGCTACTAGGCTAATCTGTAATCATTTAATAGGTACTTGCGTCCAAATGTTAAACAAGCAATGTATCTCACCCCGAGATTTGTAAAATAGTGATAAACAAGTTAAAGCGGTGCTATAAACTCATCTTAAGTGAAAATAGTGATTCGAGAATAAATCAATCAAGTGAAACGACACAACGATTCAATACGCGACCTAATTATTAACGGGTCGATTTAGAATTATGCAAATGAAGTGAAATGATGCAAATGTATTTTTATAACCTTATATCACAACCTACATGTTTGTGTTTTAGTTTTATACATCAAAATAATCTTTACGTCAAGTTCACTATTTATATTCATGTTTATATACTTCACAATGATTCCCAAGTATCCATCTTTAATAAATCGTAACTCGATGGTTTCTTAACGTTTTGTGAATACTTTCAACTCGTATGAAAACTATTTAGATATTACTACAACATTTCTTAAGGACTTTATAAACGCCATTTAAAATAGTCGATCACCTTACTTTTTATAAAAAAATAGTTGCTGGAAATTTAATAAAAATTCAGTTTTTAGTCCAACTTCGAAGGGCCGTAACTTCTTCGTTATAAGGATTCACGACGTGGCCAGTACTACATTTAAAGGTAAGACCGAGGACTATGCAAAGTCTTCTATGAGTTTCCCTATGCTCAGACCAGAAATGGGTCAAAAACGCGTCCGAAGTTTTTGGTCAGCAAGTATATACGAGCAGTTTATCCGGAAAAATGTCTGGTTTTTACCCGATTTTCATTTGGTCATAACTCACTCGTTTTAGGTCTGATTTTAATGAATTTTATATCCGCGCGAAGGTATTTAAGTCTACTTTATATTTTTTGTTAGGAAAATATTGTAAACAGACTTAATATTGTTAGTATTAAAGTTAAGTCTGTTAGTTAAAGTTAGTACTGATAGACGAATAGTTAGTACTGTTAGTATAGAAGTTAAGTCTGGTAGAGCAAGTTAAGTCTGCCAGCATTAACTTAAGTCTGGCAGTATTAAAGTTAATACTGTTTGACCAGACAGTTAAGTCTGTTGTAATTTTAGTAATAGTTATCAATTAGCGTTAATCTAGGAAGAGATAAGTATTATCTCTTAACGCGTTTAGGGTTCCTTAAGCCTATAAAAGGAACATAGAATAGTATTGTAAACATATGAGTTGATTGAGTATTCACAATCAAATAGTAATAGTAATAGCAATTTTAGTATTTCGTTCTTGTTCATCTTGGTATAGATATTGATATTCCGCGTCAATATTTATATTCACAGTCATTGTCTCTCATAGTGTTTTTGGATTTATCCAAAGGACTATCAAGGCTCATTCAGATCCTGTTTATAAGGACCTACAAAAGGGATAAAATTTTCAAGATTTTAATAATAAATACTTATTTTACTTGAAAATTTAATACAAGACGAAAGATGTGATTTCTCGAAACTTTTTTTTATATTTAATATTTATAATCGTTGTGTCAATTTTATTTGAGGGAGTAAAGGATAAGTTTTATGGGAGATTAAGTGTCGAAGTAAAAGCCATTGGACATATTTAATGACGAGAAGTTGTACCCCGTTAGCCCGATAATAAGGCAAATTAGATGCTCTTTCCAAGTACAAAGCAGCTGATGCACGTGAAGCTGAAAATATTGTAGAGCGAGTTACTCCAAGGCTGCAACATGCAAATTGTGCTGTAGTTCTTTCAGCTGTTAAGGTAATTTTTTCCTGTTAATTTATTATCTATTTGATTTCGTATTTCTCATAATCCTAATTTTTATTATAAATCTTTTGGCAGATGATCCTGCAACAAATGGAACTCATCACTAGTCCTGACGTAGTCCGGAATCTGTGCAAGAAAATGGCTCCTCCACTTGTAACATTACTCTCTGCAGAACCTGAGATACAATACGTTGCATTGAGGAACATTAACCTTATTGTACAACGGCGGCCCACAATCCTTGCCCATGAAATTAAGGTATCAAATAATACTATAAGGGATCCCTAGTATAATCATTCAGCATATGCTCTTTTGGTTGGCTTGGTCAATGGAGACAGTAACATTGATTTATCTTGTAGGTGTTCTTTTGCAAGTACAACGATCCAATCTATGTGAAGATGGAAAAGTTAGAGATCATGATTAAACTTGCTTCAGATAGAAATATAGATCAGGTCTTATTGGAGTTTAAAGAATATGCTACAGAAATAGATGTGGATTTTGTCAGAAAAGCTGTTCGTGCTATTGGGCGTTGTGCTATTAAATTAGAAAGAGCAGCTGAACGATGCATTAGTGTTCTTCTAGAATTGATTAAAATTAAAGTTAATTATGTTGTCCAAGAAGCTATTATTGTTATCAAAGATATATTCAGAAGATATCCCAATACGTAAGTTACTGAAATTGTAACCACTATTGCTAACCAAGATTGTTAGTCGACTCGAACTTAAACATTCAAATGGATCCTAATCATCTATTTGAAAAAATCAATAAATGCCACACTTTGTGGAGAGATTTGGACACATTATGATGAACCGAGGCCCAAGGTACTAGAATGATTTTTACTTGAATTGTCATCTGTTGAAACTTAGTAAGTGTACACTTGATATTCTTTTCATTTAATATATTACAGGCATCAATGATTTGGATAATTGGTGAATATGCGGAAAGAATTGATAACGCTGATGAACTTCTTGAAAGCTTCTTAGAGACTTTCCCTGAAGAACCTGCACAAGTCCAGTTGCAGTTGTTGACTGCAACGGTCAAACTTTTCTTAAAGAAGCCAACTGAAGGGCCCCAACAGATGATTCAGGTAATCCTTTCTGCTATATGATTGTCTTGAAAGCATTTTGCCATATAGCTCTCATGATATAGTTCTGTATTTGTATATACATATTTTTTTTTAATGAATACTCGTCTCTGTAGGTTGTTTTGAATAACGCCACTGTGGAAACAGACAACCCCGACCTGAGAGATCGTGCTTACATATATTGGCGTCTTCTTTCAACCGATCCCGAGGTTTGTTTTCACCTTGGTTTGAGGGTATTATGTGGTTGAGGATTCCCATACTCCCAAACCCATATTGATTCTCGAGTTTTGACATACCTGAATTGTGTTTACTGTATCAGGCCGCAAAAGATGTTGTTCTAGCTGAAAAACCGGTGATAAGTGATGACTCAAACCAGCTTGATTCATCTCTTCTTGATGAGCTGCTTGCGAACATTGCTACTTTATCTTCTGTGTATCACAAGCCCCCTGAAACATTTGTCACCTGTGTGCGGACCCTACAGAAAACAGAAGAAGAAGAGTTCCCTGAGGGAAGTGAAGGAGGATATTCTGAAACATCAGCAGCACATATTGCTGATAATGGTGCATCACCGCAATATGCTACAGCAAAAGAAGCACCTCCTGCACCTGTTGCTCCTGTGCCAGATTTACTCGATCTTATGGGTCTTGATGGTGATGCTGGCGGAGATAGTGCCATTGTATCAGTTGATCAGCCGGTACAGCCTACAGGGTAAGTATGGCAGGCACCCAGATGTGGTTATTTCAGCCTAGAAGCTGGTGTATACAGCTTATATTTTACCAGGTCAAAATTTGGTTTATTGTTAAAAAGTAGCCGAAAGTTGCAAGAAGTAAACACTAAGGCCCTTTTAGCTTGCCTTATATAAAAATTTTGGATTTTAACTTTCATATCATATATTTGATGCACTAGTTAAATATAAAGTTCAAGAAAACGAATAATAATGTTTAGGGTGTTTTGACCCGCGTTAAACTATTTGTTATGGATCAGTTTAAATAAGAAAATTAGATCAAGATTTCAATAAGATTGTTTTTCTAGTCATATATAGAGTTTTAGAAAAAAGGGGCAATGTAAGTTTGTGGATCAACCCAATACAACCGATTTTGACCTGCATTAAAATAACATGTTATGATCGAAATCCGTCTTGACCTGCTCATTTGGCCACCTATACTAATCTGGATTGTCTAATTGGAATGATACATGAACATTTGGTTTCAAAATACAATAACAAAAAACAAAATTAGAGCCCACCCACATTTTTTTTGCAGGCCTCCATTACCTATATTATTACCTGCTGCAACTGGTCAAGGATTAGAAATCAGTGCTCAAATGGTACGAAGAGATGGTCAGATATTTTACAGCATAATGTTTAAGAACAACACACAAATTCCATTAGATGGATTTATGATTCAGTTCAACAAGAATACATTTGGTCTTGCTGCTGGTGGGCCCCTCCAGGTACCCATTATGATTATATCTAATAACCTTCACTCCTTGCAATGTCTTGTTTGGTGTTGTGATGATAATACACCTATTTTATAAATTTTAATTAGGTACCACAAGTGCAACCAGGAACATCCGAAAGAACCCTTCTTCCTATGGTTTTGTTTCAGAATATAGCACCGGGTCCCCCAAACTCACTTTTACAGATTGCTGTAAAAAATAATCAACAGCCTGTTTGGTACTTTAATGATAAGATCTCATTGCTTGTGTTGTTCATGGAGGACGGAAGAATGGAACGTGCCACCTTCCTTGAGGTAATATAGTATTATAATTTTATTCTGTTTGTCCACAAGCACAATATATAATGAACTGTAGAGGCGCAATAAAACAGACTAAGTTGTGGGATCAACTCGTAATGTCGACAAAGGTGTTTTAGAAAGGTGTAGAGTAGAATGTGCTAGTGCCTTTGCTGCTAAAAATTGATGATTTTTTAGTGTCATTATTTGAACCAGTGTTCGGCTTGCTGTGCAAACTATCCTTCACAAGCTCTTGCAAATCTGATTTCTTTTGGCAATTGTAGTTTTTTGTTTTGCATTTTGATCCAGTTACCCATTTTTACAAGTATGGTGGTTTATTTGCAATAAAAAGACATGTAGGATGGTTCAAGAAGCTTGCATATTGTTTTCATAGCTATTATGTTTATAGCATATCTACATGTAGAAAAATCTTGGTGATTTTATAACACATTACTGTTAGATTTGGCCTCAAACATAAAAAGTGTTCCTCTTTTTTCATCTGATATAGTGACTTTAAGACTTGCTGAGTATACCAATGTCTAATTTTCTTGAATTATATTATACAATAATAATCGAACTTGGTTTTCTAATTGATTGATCTAGGACGTTTTAGACTAATAAATATATTCCTTAAATGACTTTTGACCCATTTATAGTAGTTTTACCTGTGTGACTGATTGTGAATTACAATATGACCTGAATCTGTATTGCCACCTCTGCTCTGAACAGTACAATAGCCTTTAAGTCTGCAAAATGCCTTAATTATCAAATTAAATTCCGAGTTTTTTTACTGTGATTGTAGACATGGAAGTCAATACCCGATTCCAATGAAGTCTCGAGAGACATTCCAGGTGTATTGATAAACAATGTTGATACAACCATTGAACAATTATCTTCTTCAAACATGTTTTTTATTGCCAAACGTAAAAACGCCAGCCAGGACGTCTTGTATCTATCAGCCAAAATCCCAAAAGGCATCCCTTTCTTGATTGAACTTACAGCAGTTATTGGTGTTCCTGGACTTAAATGTGCCGTTAAAACTCCAAGCCCCGAAATGGCCCCGTTATTCTTTGAAGCACTGGAAACCATCCTTAAGAGTTGATTAATTTTTCTGCCCTGCTTGTTATTCCATCTCGTCGGGTTTTTTTACTTTGTTTTTCTAGCTTTGTAGCATATGTATAGGTTTTTATCTACTAAGGTTGATGATGAAAGAAAATGTATTTTTCAGTGTATTCTTGGTTTGTTGTAGCACAAACTATAGCTTTGCAGATATGTATTTGCGTATTTTAGGTATGATTTGTAATTTGTATAGATGGGTGTCTAAATGCAATTTGTGTATGGTACTTTTCGCATATTTGGTAACCTGGGAGCTCATCTTGCAAGCTGTAACCTTTAGAGATTGTCATCTGATTTTTCTAATGTTTTTACTTTGTTACCAAAACATCAATGTGTGGCATACTTAGAAAAGTTTGAAAGACTAATGCCATTCCTGCGGTAATTTCATTAACATTCAGATGACAATTCGTTGGAAATGTTTTTTGAAAGTGGGTTTCAAAGTACATACATTTTAATTCTTAGATCTCGTTTTTTTTTTCTTTTTTTGTTAATCATGGTTTTACGGATTATACGCCCGTGGTCCGGAGGGCTCACCATGAAACCTAGCCTCTTTCAACTTTCAATATCTATTTTCAGGTAATCTTTTTACAAACATAACCAAAACTTCTGATATCTCTCGAACATGGGTGCTTCATCTATCAAGTCTCTTGTCTACAGGCCTATCTGTGTTTTCATACATAGTTCTTGTAAAACCACCACCCATTTGGGTTCTACCGTCGTTTCAACTCACTGGTTGCTTCAACACTTGGTTTTCAAGAATCTGTTCGAACCTTCTCATTGTTGGCTGTAGGTGTTATTGCCTTTTATCTTGTGGTCTTTGTGTTTGTGTTCGGTGGTTTTGGTATGCGAGTTTTTGTTTGTTTTGCGTTGGAAGTCTACCATTTTCATCTTTCGATCTATGTTCGAGCCATTAAGTCTAGTCATCGGTAAGCAAGCATTTGTGTCTTCTTTTGATGATGAAGATTCATGAAGCTTTAGGTTATGTTTTTTCAATAGTCAAATTTTAAGTAGTTTCAACTATTTCAATTGCTGTTTTTGTTTTTCTTTCAATGAGGTTAGGTTTCTATATTTTCAATTGTTTCGAATTTTGCAAACCTTCAATTGTACTCACAATTCATATCAACGAGGATTTCAACCCGCGCTTCGTGGCGGGACGTTGATAATAAAAGATATGTTGCGTGTTCATTGCGATTTGAGGCGACAACGGTGGTAACAGTCATAAACGTACTTTTGTTTTGATACGCAAAATTGGTGTATGAACGGAAATTGAAAGAAGAGATGGCGACTCTATTTAGTGGCATGGCCTCTTCTTTTCATTCTCGGTTCAACACGAACACAACGTATCAAAAGACAAATCCGTATTTATGGCTGTTACTTTCGTTGCCGCGTCATTATTGAATAACCACGCTTAAAAGGACTCCGTAAGGTCCGATATATTTGTTGCTAGGAACATTAATACATTTTACTAAAGACGTGTTTTTATTATTCAACAGCTTATCCGCGCATAGGGCATCTCATATGATGTTCTAGACGCTGATAAGCTGCTCAAGAATCGATGTGCATTACAAAACAAATACAACTAAGGCTCAGATTGCCATTATCATCATTGTCGGGTTCAATGTCAAAACCCCAATGATATTCAAAAGATCATTTCTGTGTCTAAGTAAGCAGTCAACACCCAAAGAACTTAATGGCACATATTTTCAAGTGCGGATCCGGATAGAAAGGTGTTCAACACGCCATGGCTGCAAATACTACTTTGTTGGTGCTACCCTGCCAAGATACATGCCGATTTCACACGCCAGTATCAATAGGGATCTCACAAATGTCATTCTATCATCATTGCCTATAGGTTGAAGTTTTCTGGCCGTGTTTGACACTGCAGTTTAGTGAATCGTATTTACAATAAGCTCAAACACCAAACTTGAAGTTCCACCCATATTGCGTTAGATTTTCTCAAATGGTGTATCGGATACTTGGTGAGTGCTGACGAACCAATAGAGTAATTAAAACCGTAAAGTTTTGCGCGAAGCCATTAGAGAATAGGAAGGGATATAGAAACCTATGGAAAACACAAAAGTCTAAATTAGATATTATATAAATTATGTATACTTTTAAAAGTAGTAGACATGTCAAGCGTTGAAGAGGCGTACCTTGCCATCGTTCGTGTGTACAAATGTGTGTCGAATATGGTTTATCCCTTTTGCCTCGTGCACACAACCAAGTACGTTTGTCAGATTATTAGTTACCTGCGGTTGGCATCACACTATAAAATCAGAACACATAATGTTATTAGAAATAGCCAAAAGAAAATGATGGATTATCAATACGTTAAGCTTATACTTAACTTTTGAGCTGTTGGCTTCCATGCGGCTTCGTTATCCGACTTTATTTTTAATAACTATAGGCAGAGACCATAACCCGTCACGGGCCGTATACTGAGATGTCTAATTTATTTCATAACCTGTTGTCGGATGTTTTTGTGGAATCGACTACACATATTAACCACCGAACAACATCCCGATGAACATTGTCTCATGTTGTCGACTTTTTTCTGTTAGGTCGTCAACTTATACATGAAAACTTTTTTCTGTTAGGTCGTCAACTTATACATGAAATGCCACTGAATTTTGCCAAGTGTTTATCGTGGCCGGTAAACGATGTGTGATAAAACATGATATACGAAATAGTGAAATAAACACACATAAGGCCGAGGCTCAGGTAAGTAAGCAATGAATAATACATGATTCGATAACTGTGGCTGCAAGCAATTCATGTTGCCTTGCGTACATGTAACACATCAAAGCTGTATGCAAACTTTTCGAGTTCATCATTGCCTGTCTATAAAAAAAGACATTTGTTGGGGCTGCAAATATTATACATTGCGTTGCCACCACGTAGCATATGCACTGTAAATCTTATTACACAAATTCCAACAACATCCAATGAAACTTAATATAACAAAAAACTTACATATGAACCATCTATCAAACCAGCTGATGTGTCACTCATGGTGAACGTCTTTGTGTACAAAAAACATAAGTGACACACCAACTGGCCTAAGAAATGCTTCATCAACCGGTTGTACTTTAAGAAAATCCCAATTACGAAAGGCCACATAAGGTTCGATCCCTATGACAGTGACAAATGAGGCTCAGGTTTGCGAATACTAGAACGTAATAGAACGCTTTACATGGCTGCGACCATAACCTAGGTATGGTCGCCTTGCTAAGAAGTTGTGCTCAGTAAGCCACGTGCAGTACCAAAACAGTTCTCATCATCGTCGGCGAAAAGATAAAGGGAACACATCTTATAGAAGCACCCGTTATGACGTTACGAAGTAACACAACCTGAACTATGATTGGTGGAACATCAGATGTAGACAATGGTTACAAAGCACAATGTAGCATCCGAATATACGATAAGGGTTTGTCATTATTACGTATGCCGAATTAGAAGCCATTTTCTATATTTAAGCACGCATGCTAGTGTCAAAACCCCTATCACACTCGAAAGATCATTCCTGCGTCCAAGTAAGCAGTCAACATCCAAAGATATATAATTTCACTTTTGAAATCGCTGTTGTTGACTCCTAACATGGACGCAGGGGTGGTCAATAGAGACGGATACCTAAACTTGGTGTTCGACACACCATGGCTGCAAACACTACTTTGTTGGTGCTGCCCTGCCAAGATATATGCCGATTTGACCCACCATATAAACAGGGGTATGCAAAATTTTATTTTTTAATATTAATCCCCAAAGTATACGTATCCCATAACATATTCCCAAGAGCTATACAAAAAATCAAGTTAAGCCCGCAGTTGCGATACTGGAACCGGATACCTTTCGTGGCTGCAAACACAATATAATGATGTCTTGCCAAGATACGGCTGGGTGGCACTAAACATGGTCTAGCAACTGATAGGAAGTAAGCAGACAAATTTATGTACATTGTAAAGGAAGGGTAAAATAGCGATACTTAGAAAAAAGGATCTATTGGCTCAGATAAGAGCTTGTGTAAGTCTGTCATGGCTGCACACCTAATAGGTTTCCTAGCCAAGTTATGGACTTTCACACGTTCTATACAGACTGCATCATCGCTTGATCAAGGTAGCATTGAATTAATATTTCAATTTTGCATTGAAAAAATATACGTAGATATCTTTTTATGTATCATTAATATGCGGTTCAAAATTCCTTATCTTTCCCATTCACTACTCTTTATACAATTATACAAAAGGATCTGAGCGGAAAAGCTGTTCTCTTATCACATCACACGGGATATATATGATACATGTACAAATGAACATCTTTGAGCAAGGAATCCCCGTGTGAATGATTCACGATCGATATTTTTATTCATACTGAAGTTATTCTTTTGCCAAATTATAGGACCTGGACGAGGCTTTGTAATACCCTGTCAATTGACATAGACCCACGTTGTCTAGTAAAATGAAAATGAGGATGCGACATCAGGAATAGTTGGGATAGCTCAGTTGGTAGAGCAGAGGACTGAAAATCCTCGTGTCACCAGTTCAAATCTGGTTCCTGACACACGATTAATTTGTATGAGTCTCTATTCTACTAATTGATATGAATACATATTCATTAAGACTATAGATAATAATACATATTATCCATCTCGGTCTTTAGAGATATACCTTTTTATAGAGGCGGAAAGAGTTTATTATACAATACATACAAATACAATACATACAAATACAAAGTATGTAAAAAAAATGAGTTCGATTTTCGCTTCTTTTTGATTTATCCTCTGGTTGAAAAAGAATGTTAATACTTCATACACATATACATATTCGAAGGTTAAGGTTGAAACATTCAATAGAGTAGGTAAAGGATGCCAATAAACAAGATTCAGTTCAGATACTGTAAAATAAAAAAATCCGATTTCTTTTCAGTTATTTGTATTTTCCTTTATATTCCATTTTGCATTTCCTCCTACATTACACGACTTTCTAGATTCCCCCGAAGTGATGTGTGCAGTCCAAAGTTGATGCTGCAGAATTCATTTGGTTCCTCCTATCGACTTGGCTCATCCAAAAAAAGTATTTTCAAAATTTGAGAATCCCAATGAATCACTAATTTTAGTGTATTTTTTTTAGTCTATACATAATAAAAATACAAACCATAATACAAATGAGACTTCAATTACTCTGTTTAATCTATAATCTAGAATAGAACCTTGAATCTATAGAATTGTAGAAGTGAAGATTGGTTTTTTAGCATTCAATGAGCATCTTGTATTTCATAAAAATTGGGAGCAACATAATCCTTACGTAAAGGCCATCCTATCCAACTTTCAGGCATTAAGATACGTTTCAAACGTGGATGATTATCATAGTAGATTCCCAACATATCATAAGATTCCCGTTCTTGAAAATCCACGCTTTTCCAAACCCAGAAAACAGACGGAATTCTAGGATCCCTCCTCGGGGCAAATACTTTTATGCATACCTCTTCTGGTTGATCCACACCATACTCTATTCTAGTAAGATGATACACACTAGCTAATAGTCCGCCTGGTGCTACATCATAGGCACATTGGGAGCGGAGATAATTGTAACCATATACATATAAAATGACAGCAATGGAATGCCAATCCCCGGGTTTTATTTGTAAAGTCTCTATTCCTTGGTAATCAAAGCCCAAAGATCTATGAATTAGCCCATGCTTAACTAGCCAAGCAGACAAATTACCCTGCATCTTTTTTCTCTCTCCCGCATTTTTTTGTATAAGTATTTCAGATTTACGATGAAATTTCTGAAGATTGAGCCGCGACTTTTTATTCTGTGCAAAGGATCCTGTTTAATTTACTAATTCGTGGGAAGATACTGAACTTTTGTATTTGAAAAATGTTTCAGGAGGAATTTCTGAGGTAGCTGGCGGTTGATAAAGGAATCCTTGATCATAATTTCCAGTATGAATACTATGCCCAACCTTAAACTTGTGATTGGTAGTAAAACACCGATTCTCTCGCTGAGACAGAATTCTATCTGGATAGATTTCTCGAGATATTTTCTTACGAAGTTTTGTTATAGCATCTATAATTGCTTCTGGTTTGGGTGGACAGCCCGGCAAATACACATCCACAGGAATTAGCTTATCGACTCCACGAACAGTACTATAAGAATCGGTACTGAACATCCCCCCTGTAATTGTACATGCTCCCATAAACAATGCTGAGTGAACGTAGCATAATAGCCAGCTATATGATAAGGGTTTTGTCACTCTCACGTATGCCTAATTAGAAGGCATCTTCTTAATCTAGGCACACGTGATAGTGGCAAACTCTTATCACAAACATGGTGTAACAACATAGCAATTCCAATAACAAACAACATAAATCAAGCGGCATACATAAAACTTGTTCAAAATAACAAACGCAAACCCATGATCAAAAACAGGCTTACCAATCCAGTACGATTTTCCGACGAGTTGCAAAACACACTAATCATACTAAAACTGACACTATATATACTCCTATCGGAAGCGAGAAACAACTGGCGTTCATGCGTGGTAACCATGGAACCTGTAAGAGAAGCACCTAAGTGGAATAAGTGGTATGGAAGATATCGTTGGAAGAGAAGATGAGGATACGGTCGTTATGGCAAACTTAGCAAGCTTGCCATGCCAAGATGCGCGTAATCCAAACATTAACTGAACCTGTTTACACAGGTTCACCATGAGCACAAAACATATGCAGGTGATAAGCCGGTGTACTCTAATATTATGAGGCTTAGATAAGTAAGCAGTCAGAAAAAGAAGATATAACCAACATGGCTATAAACTTAGTAAGCTTGCCCCGCCAAGATTCATGTAATCCAATCTTTAATCCAACCCGCTCAGGCATGCCCAGATTTTATCATCATAACTTTTAGAATTGTTATCATTACGGTCTTAGAAAGCATATTTCAAACAGTTATAAGCAGTACCTTGCTTTTATTTTCCCACAGCTTAAGCATGAGCTTAGTGATATGGTAAATATCGCTGAAAAAAAGAGAGACAAGCACCAAAGTAGAGTAGGAAGTGATATTGTAAATATCATCGGAAGAGAAGATGCAAGTAGGAGGAGGATAAAAAAGGAAAATATGGAGCCTTGAGAGTCGTACTTATACGCGTTCTTATTCTTGAGCAGCCTATGTGTGTGTATAGCATCTCACCTGGTGCTTTAGACGCTTATAGGCTGCTCAAGAATCGATAGAAATCAAAAAGCAGTTGATTGTCACACAGCTTAAGCATGGGCATAAAACATATGCAAGCCTAACACCAAAAGCATAATCAAGCCAGAACCATAAATCTTAATTTCAAGCAGTAACAACAATCTCAAAAGCAACTCTTGTCGTAGCTGCAAACACGTTGTCGTGCTGCCTCACTAAGACGCGGCTTGATTTCAACCTATTGCAGCTGCAAAATAATAATCGTGTGGACGTAAGCGTATCTAAATCAGATAAATATGCACGCTACGTATAGCTACGTTAAAGAGCAACCGAATATACCTAGATATATTCATATTTCATCTTCACAACTGATAACATCAAATATTTGATACTTTTTAGTGTCAATTTTCCTTACGAAAATTCTTGCAATTGTCTTATTTTTAAAAAAACTACTGAATTCGATACTTTTTATGGTTATTTTGTTGTTTTCAGGTAAAATGCAAGTATGAGACAAGAAACACGGGAAATGGACCAAAAAATGAAGGAAACACCGATTCTTACGAGACTTTACGACGTAACTCCTGCGATAGTGTTACGCCGTAACCTATTAAAGGCAAGACACGTCATCCAGCACATTTACGACGTAACCACACGCAAGGTTTATGCCGTAACATGGACCTGAATTTCGTCCGTACATCTTTAAGCTTGCAGAGAATGGAAAGTACACGTCAGTAGTTTACGGCGTAAACCTCTAAAAGGTTACGCCGTAGCATATTTAAAATCTATAAATAGAGGCCTCATTCAGATAATTTGATATCAACCATTCCACCATAGCTCTAAGAAGCGACCAAGGCTTCTATACCTCGAAGAATTCCACCAGAAAGAAAGTCCAAGGAGAGATCACACTTTTCTTACTTTTGTATTTAATCGTTCATAAACTGCATCTATAAGAATTATGAGTTTTCAACCCAAGATTACCTTTATTAACTCTTGTTGTGTTGTTGCTATGAGCGGCTTATGCCTCTTCAAGTGCTTTGTCTAGTCATGAATTTCTTTCGTTATACGGTTTGTTTCTGTTAGATTATGTTTCGTTTAGTACCCTATTGACGATCGTGACCCTATGGTTTTGGTAGTAATGTATGGTGGTTTAGATCATGTTATTCATGTTATAGTATTACAATTAAACATGGCTTAGCAGTGGTACTAGGTTAGGTTTTGCACATATCCTAGTGTAGGACTAACCAATGATTACGTCCTCTATCATTAATATACTTAAAAAATCAATAGGAACTCTTTCAGAGTGGGTTAATATAATCTATATAGGTTATTAGACTAGTTCTTGGGATAGTTGGGATTAATCACTATGACTTGGTTTCCCTACCTTCATGACTTTCGGGGGATTCGGGATCACAAGAATTATAGGACAGACTAAATATATCTATTCAGGTCTCTCGACTTTAGAAACCACCAATGAAACCAAGGTGTAACATTGCACAGGAAAACATAGTTGTAACGGTAGTAATGAAATGGCTAGGCTAGCACGCCTTTCTCCCTGATATCTTCTATTACTTTTAATTTTCGCAATTTACTTTCCTGTTATTTTCATAAATCAACTTCAAACCATTTTCAAACGTGACAATTCAAATTAAAACTAATTGACAATTAGCTCTTGGGACGACCTTGGATTTACCATCTCTACACTACTCACGATCGGGTTCTCTGCCCGTTAGTGCGTTTGTCAAGTGAATCTAGTTTTATAAATTTAAAACTTGAATAAAATATATTTTAAAATAAAATACGCATCAAGTTTTTGGCGCCGCTGTCGGGGAGCTAAAAATTAGTATTAATTTGATTCCTTGTAATTATTTCAATACTTTCTCTAACTTCTAAATTATGCAGATAACATCATGGATGGGATCAACATCGACGATCTCACCATAGGGCAATATCTTAGGCTTACACAAGAAAACCAGACACCTAGCATGGTTAAGAAGGTTGATGACATGACCATTGCTGAATATATAGAATACGAGGAGAGAATGAAAAGGCAATACAGTAGGAATTCTGGATCCTACTTTCCAACCTATTCTGGCCATTGCACATCCAACAATAACACAACCCTTGAATTTCCTTGTAACACTTACTTTAATCCTATCCCACCAAACACTAAGTTTAATTATGATTATGAGGATATGGAGCTTGATAAAGAAGTTGGGTACACAACTGATGAGGAATCAGTTATGAGTGAACATAAAGCAATTGACCCAGCTCATGCTGTCAATACTCAGTCTTTCGAAGAAGAGTTGAGTTCTGAAGAAGACATTGATGAGTGGTTGAAAGCAGAGATGGAAAAGCACATGAGTAAGCAAAATGAGAAAAACAAGGAAGATGCACTAATTGCTATTATAAAATCTATTAGAGAGGAGTGTAGGGATGTTTATAAAAATAAGCAGATAAGTGCTTCAAAAGGAACTGATCTAAAAAATCTTCTGAGACCATGGAAGACACTATCAATAATGACAGCTTTACAAGTAATTTTCCATCACTTGAGATGTTAAACCCATGAAGCTTCCTTCTTCCCTTCACAATTAATAATTATAACTCTTATGCTATGGCTAATATAGACGCTAGTAATAATGTCATGCCTAGGAGCATATATGAATACCCGAAGCTAGCTAATCTTAGGGGAGCCACTATGCCAGTCGAAATGGATGATATGACACAACAAGAAACATTAGGAACTGTGAAAAATATCCTGGTTAAAATTGATAAGTTTGAGTTCCCATGTGATTTTGTTGTTACTGATATGCCTGAAAATCATAGGGAAATGATTATCTTAGGATGACCATTCCTAGAAACCATTCATGCCCAGATAGATGTATTCTAGGAAGAAATTTCATTAGGGATTGGCGAAGATAGAATTAAATTTGACGTAAATGGAAATCCTCTCCAATCTAACGTTACGATCGAAAAAATTGACATAGAAAATACTAGTCAAGAGGAAGAATCCTTTAATCCCCTTGAAATAGGTTAGGATCTATTCTCATACGAATCCCCTGCATGTTTGCAGTTTGAACATGATACTAGAAATTATGATACTATTGATCTACAGAATGAAATTGCCAGACAAATTAACCCCTTACTGGATAAAGGGGGTTTGACAAAAAGATGGCATATATGTAAACCTGTTCAAGTGTTTTATGATGACAGAAGTGATAAAGATTGTGGAATGTGGCCTACTTGCGACCCTGACTCAAGTTTATGCAATGGTTATAAAGAGGTTTTCATAAAATGCGAACAGGGAATGCTTATACAGTGGGTATGTTTTCGTGATCATGAGAGGCGTACAGTGAAAGGAAGTTGTATGGGATTTGCAGATTTTCTTTAAGTTCGTTACAAAAATCAGAGAATTGATGATATAACTCGTGAACGGAGATATTATGAATGGGTTGCTCAAAATTATGAGTTTGATAGTAATAGGACCCCATCAACAACAACAGTGTTCGACAAATGCCCATATAAAACCAACTATCCAACGCCTATCCCGCTTGACGAATGGGACACAAGGTGCCATATTACCTATACAGGGAGTACTTCTAATCAAAACATACCTAATAATGACCATACACCATTTTTACTTGAGCATTCGGAGATAGGAGAAAAAGCTAATATAAGCGAATCTCCGAAGTTACGACCCTTTAGGCCACGCCCTTGTGATTACCCATTTGATGAATGGCTAAAAGTCAAAATATGGCATACCAACATATACGACTCTGATCGGGAGATCGTGTTTAATGAATGGATTCTAGACAGTTTTGATGTCGAGGGAGAATATGCTAAGGAAATTGGGAATCCATACTCACGAAAATTTGACGAGTACAAACAAGTGTTTGACAATGAGGTTGAACATCTGTCAAATGAGTACACTCTAAGAATTGGAAAAAAGGGGTATGTTCTGGATGATGTTTAGGAGAAATGCGAGCACTAACATAGAAAAATTATCGATCCTTGACATGACGAAGGATTCGAAGAAGATGAGCTATGGCAAAGTGGAGATGAAAAAACTGACTATGAACCACCTTTTGTAGACGTTAAAATTTTTGAAGTAAATAAGTATTCCCTTAAAGGGGGCAAAGTTTTATATGTATAACCAAACGAGATGATAATGCCTTGCCCTTAGGACGAGTAAATAGGGCATGATTTAAGGCAATTATTAGAAAGGAGCTGAAGGACAAAGGTATCGCCCACAACGAAACATAGAGTGGGTACGAGTCTAACTTAAAGACTCATTAATAAACAAAAGTGCTTGTCGGGAGACAACCCGTCTTTTTATCAATAAATTTCATTTTCCGCATATTATTTGGTTTGTATGTTTCACTTTGTTTTGTAGGTTCCAGCAGCTAGGAGGTAACTTTCGAGACCGACTCGACCCGTAATTTTGTGGTAACTTTGCTGATTTAGCAGCAGTTACGGCATAACATACTTGGTTACGCCGTAACCTATTCAATTATGATGGAAACTTATTATGGTTACGCCGTAAACTTATAAACTAAAATTTTAAAATACCACATGATTACGGCATAACCACCGGAGTTACGCCGTAACCTCTTTCTGCAAAACCCTAAAATTATGACAACCCGTAAATTTCTGATCAATATTTTAGTCGTTTCCGTTTGATAATTTGAATTTTTAATGTTTCATTTAATTTTTACGGGTAACAGGGAAGTTGTTTCGTTATTTACTGAAAATCATTGCAGAAAGCGATCCGTGCATCCAATCATCGTAGTCTTTCGTCAGTAGACGCGTTTTTACATTTTTAATTGATATTTAAAATTTTAGAAATTTTCGTGAAGTCGTTATTCGTTTTCGTTATTTGCGTATTCCGGATATAACTAATAACCTATGCATGAATGAAGTCTTGAAAATTAAATCAAACATGAAGCACTAGTTTACTAGAACGTTGGAAACCATTTTGGTCCCCCTTCCCCTTGCTCACGTCCAAACAAACCCCCATTATGAACCTTGGATACCAAATTTGAATTTCAAACAATAAGACAAGATTTCCAACTAGCTATTGTCCTTGCTAAATTGTGATTGGGAGATCATTT
>BQNB010037434.1:0-49447 GCA_026074375.1 Tanacetum coccineum | reverse complement strand
GGGTGGTGAATACTATGATCCTAGATATTTCCAATCTACGGGTATTGTTCACCAAGTTACAGCTCCGTATACACCATAACAGAATGGTATTGTGGAAAGAAAGAATCACACTTTGATGGATATGGTTAACTCCATGTTGCCATATTCTGGATTAAGTTCTAGGTATTAGGGTGAAGCATTGCTTACAGCTTGTTACATACTTAACAAAGTACTAAGCAAGAGGAGTATTAAAACTCCATATGAGTTATGGAACCAAAGAACTCCAAAACTAGACTATCTTTAGATATGAGGATGTAGGGCCATTATCTGACTCCCTGAGTCAAAGAAAAGAAAATTAGGAGACAAAGGAATTTGAATGCATATTTTTGGGTTATGCTCAAAATAGCAAAGCCTATAGATTTATAGTAGTAGAACCAAATGATCTAATTTCAGTTAATACTATTATTGAATCTAGAGATGCTCGCTTTGACGAAAATAGGTTCAAAACTATCCCCAAGGCACATGAAATCTCTTAAGAAACTGTGTCTACAGAAATTCCCATAACTACTTAAGGGAATAATGATGATTCTTTCTTGGATCATCAACAAGTTGAACCTAGAAAGAGCACTCATCAACGAAGGCAAAGAACCTTCGGTCCTGATTTTGAGATGTATCTAGTTGAAGGAGATAGAAAAGGTTTAATAAGGGAATATCCAATAATTTACAATTTGGATGAAGACCCCCAAACATACTCTGAAGCAATGAAATCTCACGATTCATCATTTTGGAAAGAAGCTATGAATGATGAAATGGATTCCATCATAGGAAATAATATTTGGATTCTTGTAGACTTACCTCCTGGATCAAAAGCCATCAAGATTAAATGGATTTTCAAAAGGAAATTAAGAGTTGATGGCAGTATTGAGAATTTTAAGGCACGGTTGGTTGCCAATGGTTTCACACAAAAAGAGGGACTTGATTACTTTGACACATACGCCCCGGTTTCACGGACTACAACCATTAGAATTTTGATAGCCTTAGCTTCTATAAATAAGCTCATTATTCACCAAATGGATGTCAAGACTGCTTTCTTGAATGGTGAATTAGAGGAGGAAGTGTACATGGAGCAAACAGAAGGTTTTGTAATACAAGTACAAGAAAACAAATTTTGTAAACTTATTAAATCCTTTTATGGTCTTAAACAAGCTCCCAAACAATGGCATTAAAAGTTCGATCAAGTGATCATATCTAATGTCTTTAGAATTAACGAATCAAACAAGTATGTGTATAGCAGATTCGTAAATGAAAAAGGTGTTATAATCTGCTTATATGTAGATGATATGTTAATCTTTGGAACTGGCCTAGAAAAAGTGCAAATGACAAAGAAACTGTTGTCTGAAAACTTCGATATGAAAGATTTAGGAGAAGCTGATGTCATCCTAGGCATTAAGATTCTCCAAAAGGAAAATAGACTGATGTTAACATAGTCTCATCATATAAAAAGGATCTTAAAATGCTTTGATAGCTTTAATTACTTGCTTGTTAGCACTCCATTCAAAGTAGGTTCCAAATTAACTTACAATATTGCCAGAATCTTAGCACAAAATAAGTATGCTAAGGTTATTGGTAGTCTTATGTATGCAATGACATGTACTAGACCTGATATTGTTTATGCCGTAGGAAGATTAAGTAGGCATACTAGTAGTCCTGGCAAGGAACATTGGGATGCTATAAAACGAGTATTTAAATACTTGAAGAAAACCATGGATTATGGTTTGGAATACAACGAAGATCCATCAGTATTAGAAGGTTATACTGATGCAAGTTGGATAACTGATCAACAAGACTACGCATCCAGGAGAGTTTGTGGGGGTGCAGTGTCTTGGGGATCAAAGAAATAGAGTTGTTTAACAGACTCTACTATGGAAGCAGAGTTTGTGGCACTGACTTCATGCTGCAAAGAAGCAGAATGGCTACCGGACTTGTTACTAAACATACCTTTATGGCCGAAACCTATGCCGCTAATATCTATGTGTTGTGATAGTTAATCTACACTATCAAGAGCGTACAATCAAGTGTACAATGGTAAGTCCAGCCATATTGGACTTAGACACAGACGAGTCAATCAGTTGATAAATGATGGGGTGGTCACCGTTAGCTTCTTACGATCTAATAAGAACTTAGCAGATCCTTTTATAAAAGGACTACCAAGAAAACTGATTAAAAGTACTTCGCAAGGGATGAGACTCAAGCCCATGTACAATTAGTGATCCATGATGGAACCTTGTCTTGACGCTTGGTTATTCACCAAGTCTCTAGAAAAGCAAAAATACATCATCCGAACGTAACTAGAAGTTCTGCAAATTTAATCATCATCCCAAGGTTAGTAGAACTTGAACCGTGGTGTAGGAAAAGGGTGAATTGGAAAATTATTAATGAAATTATAACACATGTTGTGTTGGGATGATTAAGCTACGATAACATCCTTGATAATGTCCACCTATCTTAATGTGGAAGTGAGGCCGCTTCCTATGAGCTGAAGGGCTTGGCTTTAAATCATTCTAAGAAACCGAGATATAGACCCAAGGCCAGTTTAAACGGGTCGGCACAAAGTGGATTGAATGAACAAGAGGAAGGATATGCGTGAAGTGTTTTCGTTTAACATATAAAGGAAGGTGGTTCAATGACTTTGGTTCAACCACTCTTACCCTAGTTAAGCTTGAGCGCTTTCACTATGTAAAGATTCAAGGTGTAATATTCAATCTTTATTTATGCATAACACCCCTGGGGTTTTCTGAATCGGGTTAGGTCTTATGTGTCGTTTTCAAAACTTATGTCTATTTTGAAAATGGTGGGGGGTTGTTGGGTAATTATTTTCAAAAACAAACATAAGTCAATTTGGGTCAAGTCTTAGGAAGAAAATAAAGAGTCTTGTTGTGTTTTGGTTTTGATCCACTAATTTGTTATTAGCGACAATTTTTTCTGTCACAAAATAATCGCTAATTAAATTTATTACAAAGAAGACGCGTCAATTCGAAAAGGTAGCGGTTAAAACTATTGATAGGGTGTTTGTGACTGAAGCATCGCGTCTGTTTCTGGCAATAAAGATTAGTGACGCTTTTTCTGTCACTAAGTCGTCGCTAAACCGTCAATAATAGCACCTTTTTGTAAACCAATGTGACTATTTGAATGGTCACGAGATTGCCTATAGATATTGTCATCTTTTTGCGTTTTTTGATCATCCAAAACCAAAATAAACACATACAAAACCTTTCTTTTATACCCGATTGCTATAAATAATAGTGCTATAGAATTATTATTTGTAGTGTCTTGAAATCCCCGATAACTCGGCAGTTCATCCGGATTATCACCACTTCGTGTAGTGTTGATAATTTCTACATACATTGCTTTATTGTATCTTGGGAGGCAATTCGTCGATAACCCAAAACACGATTGTTCGAAAGAACGATGGGGGCGAAATTACTTTAAGGATAGCCTTTAAGTAACAAGTAGTAGTACAAAATGCATCATCATAAAACCATCTTTATTAAACCCCAAAACTAATACAAGAGATGTTAAGGTACTTTAAAGAGCAATGGGAGGAAAAAAAGCAGAATGGACAAATGGATGAAGAAGATTTGTATGAAGTTGAAAATGGTATGGCAAAGAATATCACTATCAATGAAGTGAATGAAAGGGCTAGTGGTCTACTAAACAGAGATCACACAAGCCATGATAGTCTCCAATGATGAATTTCAATGTTGAATTAAAGATAGCAGCCTGGAATGTTAGAGGAATGTGTAACAAGGAAATGAAAAAAGAGGTCAAAAGTTCATTAATGAAGAAAAGCTAAGTATCTGTGCTACTTTGGAAACTCACATAAAGCCTAAGAAAATTTTAAGGATTAATGACTTTGTTTTTAGAAGATGGGGCTAGTTTAGCAATATGTAGGACAATCAAAGAGGATGCAGAATTATTGTAGCCTAAAACCTTGAAGAGGTCAAAATCATGCATGTACACTCTTGCAGCCAAGCTATTCTTTGCTTAGTTGAAACTATTAGCAGTAAAATCAAATTCTTTTGTTGCTTTATTTATGTCGCTAACACTAGGAGAGAAAGAAGATATCTATAGAAAACATTGAATGGGTATAAAAGAATTGTGAATGATGATCCTTGGGTTTTGATGGGTGATTGGAATGTAAGCCTTAACACTGAAGATCACTTTCAAGGTGGATCACGTAAGACTTCTGATATGATTGAGTTCCAAGAATTCATTGAGCACATTGAAGTTGAAGACATAAAAAGTAGTGGGATCCATTTCACTTAGATTCAAAGCACGCTAAATCCAGGAAAGGGTATCTTAAAGAAGATAGACAGGGTAATGGGGAATAACAATTTCATGGGAAGCTTTTGCAACTCCGCTGCACACTTCTTACCTCACTTAACCTCAGACCATTTCCCTATTGTTTTAAACATCCCAATGATTCTAAGTAAGAAGAAAAGAGCATTTAGAACTACTAACTATATAGCTGATAAACCTAAGTTTTTAGAAATTGTAGGAAAGGAATGGAATATTAATATTGAGGATGTCAAATGTTTAAGCTTGTGAAGAAATTAAAAGCTATGAAGTTCCATATGAAAAATTGAATTAGAAGCATGTCAAATTATATGAAAGAGTAGCTAGATTGAGAGAAAAGCTAAAGGCAATCTAGATGAGAGTAGACAAAGACCTTCACAATGTTGATTTAAAGATAGAAAAATCTCATACACTTAATGAATATAATATTGTTGTGCAAGATGAAGAAAAATTTCTATATCAGCAAGCAAAGATTGAATGGTTAAGTGATGGAGATAGAAACAGTAAATTCTTTCATGTTGTCCTAAAGGAAAGAACTCACAGGAACAAAATTGATATGGTTTGTGATGGAAAGGGTGAAAGATTTAAAGGCTGTAATGTTGTTGAGCAGTTTGTAAAGCATTTCCAAAGTTTCATTGGAGTTACACATCAGGTTGAAACCTTGTCCCCAAACAGTCTTAATGTCACTAAAGTAAATGTGGAAGATGCCCATTTCATGTTTAGACCTGTAAAGGATGATAAAGTAAAAGAAGCACTTCTTGATATATGTGACAACAAAGCTGCTGGTCCTGGTCCTGATGGTTACACTTCTAAATTCTACAAAAAAGCCTAGAGCATAGTATATAAAGATGTTTGTTGTGATGTCAAAAAGTTTTTTTACACGAGAAAATTACTTGGAGAGATCAATGCAACTTTAATCACCTTGGTTCCTAAAATGTATACTCCAATGAAGGTGTCTGACTACACACCTATTGCTTGTTGCAATGTGCTATACAAAATCATTAGTAAGATCCTCACAAACATAATAAAGACTGCATTATGTAAGATTGCCATCCCCAATAAAATTGCTTTTATTCTAGGGAGACAATTTTATAGATAATATCCTTCTTACTCAGGAGCTTTTGAGGGGTTATAACTGGAAAAATGGATCTAAAATGGTGGCGGATGTGTCGTTGTGCGTAGGTAATATTTATTATCAAGTTTAACATTTATATTTTGCTGACTTTACCTAAAAACAACACTAACGGGCAGTGGACCCGATCATTTGTAGCTTCGTTGGTAAGTAGAGTGTCGATCACTAAGAGCGAGAGTGTTAATTCCTAAGTCTACCAGTATTTTAGTTGTCTATTTTATTTCTAATCTAAGTTAATCCTAATTCTAAGGTTTAAGGAGGGTTTCAGTCTGAGAGACTGGCATAGGTTTTGGTGGTAACTTAAATCTACTTAAGTCACGATAACACACGCAAGTTGATAATCGGAAGATAGAAGAACGGTCAAGCCTATTATAAAGAAACTATATTAACCATGATTAATGATTGTCTTATATCAAAGGGGCATATCATTCCTAGATTTAGGTGGTACTTTTTTCTAAAACCTAGACGCGCTAATTCTGTCTCAATTAAACGCATCCGCATAAAGTATTCCATGTTATGTATAATCTATCTTAGGAGATTAATAATGGTGATCTTATTAAACCCTAGCTCAACGATACTTTACTAACTTACTGCTTAACGGCTCTTTATATACTAGTAGTCCACTGTCCGGGTCCTTACTAAAGGAATCAGAACGTCATTTGTTGATCCCAGGTCACCTGCTAGTCCAACTTGTTCACTAAACCAATGGTAAGGATAGGTCATTATTTGTGATCCTATGATTCTAGATATATAAATCACTATATGTAGAGCTATCCCGGTTAATCTAGTCTACTTGGTCGGCACAACTAGATCCAATTGATTTGATAGGTCGCATACATAAGCACATAAACGAGTATAAATTAATAAACATAAACAACAACCAACTAATAAGCATGCAATCGATATAAACAAACCAAACGTTAAATCTTCATATACATGGCTAATACCTAAAGGTATTAGCCAATAATCATTGTATCAAATACAAACATAATAAACGAATCAACCAAGGTAACCTAACCGAGTTAAACGAATGATACCAAAAGTTGAATGATTATTAGAGTATAGATGATTACAAGGTGTTTCCTATGGAATTAAGCACGTTGCGAGACCTTCTTTGCTCTTCTTGCCTTCTGAAAATTGACTTTTGTGGTTAGGGTTTCAAAAATATATTTAAGCACACACTAAACTCGTGTTTAGGGTTTTGTATTTATAGTATCTGTTCGTTGATACGCCGTATTGGTTGAGGTCAATACGGTATATTAGGGGTTTCTTGAAGTAGGGACCACAATTATAATATTCCAAAATATTCTTTAATTGATCTTCAATACGGTAGATAAACATTCTGGATACGACGTATAAGGCTTTAATTCTTTATGGTTTCTTGTGAAGTGCAGGCACAGACACGCCGTATCTTCCTTATTGGATACGGCTTATGCGTTGTCAGAACAGTATCTTGAGGTTTCTTCGTTTAAATGTAAACAATTAAGTACCAATTCATGCAATAATTATACAAAACTTTACCAATTACTCCATAATTACTGCAAATATCAAATGTAAACAATTAAGTACCAATTCATGCAATAATTATACAAAATAGGTAAGAAACATGGGATAATGATGCTATAAAAGTGACGTTATTTGATGTCATCAAATATCCCCCCACTTGAATCCTACTTGTCCTCAAATAGACTTTAGAAAATTTATAAAAATGTATCCTAAACGTTGTTAAAGATTTTTCCTTTAAGCAATTATTTGTTCAATTACTAGTACACAACCAAACACCTCATGACGTAGGAAGATGAAATTACTCAAATCACTTAACTAATCTATGTGGTAACATGTAACTAATTCGCTCAATTGCTCGTTCATGACGAGTATTCTATCATAAGCTTGGCAAGGATACACATCTCCACCACTAAATCTAAGGAGTGACATGTCTACAAAGGTAAATTGGGTTAAGGTTTAAAGGGTTGATCAATCTTTCTAGTCTCTATCGATACCAATATTCTAGAAAAGGTGACAAAATCACATATACACATCCATAATGATGGAATAGACATATGTGATTTTTCGATCCTTAACTCGAATAAGCTAAAGAATATGATTAGTAATCTTCACCAATAGTCGTAAACCAACAAGGGTGACGAAATCATATATACACATCCATAACGATGGAATAGACATACATGATTGCTCACTCTCTCATTCGAGTAAAACTAAAGGTTAGGATGACGAACAATAAAAGGTATGGAATCTTCTAATCCTTTCACCAAAAGTAATACACCAACAAGGCGGACAAATCACACATACACATCCATAACGATGGAATAGATACATGCAATTGCTCGCATCCTCCTTCGAGTAAGACCCAAGGTTATGGATTAAGAAAGGGAAAATAATTATAGTTAAATAAAAAGAACAAAACAAATAGATTAAGTCCAAACAAATAAGGTACAGTGTTGCTAGTTACTTTCCCGACCATCCCTTGAAGAAGACACAAAATCAAAGATAAATACCTTGATCAATAGATCAAACAACCTTAGTTGGCGTTCCCATAACGACCAACTCCCAAACATCCATAATATACATACTTTACAACAATAGTGGTGATACGACCACTTTTTACAAGATGATACATTGTTGGTTTATTTCGACCAGCATACAACAATACTCTACAAAATCACTTTTTTGTATTTTTAATTTTTTTTAACATAGATACTACGAATTTCGATGTAATTTCACCATCTCACGATCTCGATAAATCTGGATAATTTATCCATAATCCTCCATACTTCGGATATATACAAATATAATTGTGAAAGTAGTAAAACACACAGAACGATTAAGACTAAAAATATACATTACTTTCACATTCCTATTGCATTGTGCAAATTTCCCGACCTAACCGTAGATAGAAAATTCACACACGTACCCAATTGCATTATGCAATTTGCCCGACCTAACCGTAGATAGAAAATTTTTGCATTGCGACACAGGAAATACGATACTTTACACAAAAGCAACTAGCAACCGATTAAGGACTTAATCTAATAAGGTAGGCTAAGGTGTAACGAAACAAATATTTGGTGTAAGAAAAGAATGGAATGGTTCAATAGGTTTTTCTAGGGATATTGATGTAGCAATTCTATACACGTAAAATATAGTATAATATAAAATGAAGTAAATTTACCAATTTACCCTTGAGGACAAAGGCAAAAAGGAAATTCTTCAAAATATATATATATAATATAATACGTATATTTACCGGGAAGTATGCTTTCCCGGGTCGTTTCCCCAACGACTTGTGAAATTGAAACCACGTCTTAGCTTGGATTATGATTTGAATAAGAGAAAAGATGTTTTTTTTAGTTTCTATAACTACTAAATAAAAGCAACAATTAAAATGAACAATTTAAAACTATTAAAAACTTAAACAAATAAACGGGAGTAATGAACTAATTAAAAATGGCGCGAATACAAGCAATTATAACTAAAAAATTTACATCTGAAAAATTTAACTCTAAGCCTAGCAGTACTAACTACAACTAGCAGTATTACATAGATACTCAGCAGTAACTCAACCTTCGCCTAGCAGTATTACTTAGAGGTTTATGTACTGCTATCTTTAAACAAATAGCCTAGCAGTATTAACTTATGCTCTAGCTCATCATTAACTTTTGCAGTTAGACAACCTGCACATTACAAACTTAACCAAATGAAAGAATCCATCATTTTCAAAACATTCTACTTTTTTTTGCTAGAAGATGGGCAACTAGGTTGGATGCTTACAGATTACGTATGAGACTGCACAGTCAACTATTGAAATACCTTAACTAACATTTGATAACAAAGGATCTAAAGAATAAATATTAAAGCAACTAAGAATCGGTGACTCACTACAATTATAGGAATTCCTATGGTTCGAATACTGTTAGTCCTACACTTGAAACTAAATAAGTAATTATGCAGATCTAATGCACTACTGAAACATTTTTAAAACAAAAGACTAAATGTAGGTTAAGTAAATTCAACAGCTAGAATCAAACAAATCTTATGATGAAAATAAAACTTGACAGATAAACTTAAGAACATTAAGCTATTATACTTACAAAATTCTTAACCTACTATAGGAAATGGACACCATTCAACTAGGTTTATGGCTGACCAGTACTAACTCTTAAGTAAGTACTGCTAAGCTAAAATAAGTGGGGAACAAGTATTGTTGTTATGAGAAACTATAAAACCATAAATCCATCATCTGATATTATGTAATCCAAAGAGTACTCTTTTACCTACGCCAGTATTAAAACTTGCCTAGACAGTCTAACTATGTAGTTTAGTACACCCGCATCAGCGTAAAACATTAATACTGCTAACAACTAATTACCTAAAAGCTTGTTTACTATAAAACTTATTGAACTAAAAGTGCGAAACTACAACATGAAAGCTGATAATTTAACTTACTCCTAAACTGAGACATAGCACACTCAAAACAATATCAACATTAAACTCAAGCACAATTGGACCACAAATTAGGCCTTATGGGCAGTGCTCTAACTTAAGTTAGTCTACTTGTATTCCAAATCCCAAAACCCTCTTAGACAACAGATGGGCACTGTTCAAGTAGAGGAGGTTACAAAACATCACAGTATTATTCACACAGCACTGAAACACACTTACAAACACAACATCAAAGATCTCAATCGAGGAGCCTAAAAACCAACCTAATTGCTAAAATCTAACTCCCACCAAAATAGCTTTATACTCAAAAGAAAAATTGATTATTGCTAATAGGAATATCAGGATATTTTAAGCACATTCTAAATACGAACATGACAACAACAACTAGGACTCCAACAAGCACAAAATTCTAACAAACAGATAATCCAACAATAAAGACAAACAAGTCCATACACTAAAATGCAATAATTTAACACTAAAAAAAGCAATAGTATTCAAGTAAATGCAAAATATAGCTCTGCAAAACATGTAAATGATCAGACTTACACGAGTGTCTAGTCCTATAGTGAACTTTAATGCCGAAGTCCTATTCCACTAACCTACAATTCTAGGTCCCATTTCTCAGCTTTATATCTCTTTCACACCCACCAAATCACGTATTCTACTCTTATTCTATAGCTCCTTTATTATGACTCCAAGTTCGAGCAAACACCAACCAACAGCTACAGCGAGCGACCCAATCTAGTATCTGATGAACGAAACCTGGACTCTGAACTTTCTATTCACAACTAAGCTCACACTAAGCTTGAAAAAGACTATCTAAATGATGAAATGAGGACACAATATTCTTTTCTGTATTAATTGGGAAATTCTGAAGTTACACAAATGAACACACGGTGAAACACTTTATGCACTCTAACAATTTAACAACAAAGATCTAACTAGAATAACACTTACATAAAACGTAAATTTGTAAACCATTTCAAAGCGTGAATTTGGCGGCGACAACCTTAATCCTAACTAGGTCCTATTCTATTTACACAGACGTCTGGTAAAAGTGAAAGCTCTTCTAGGTCCCTTCTTCCTTGATCTCTCTTACCTTCTCCTGGATCTCAGCCATTCATTTCCCAATCATTGGAGTTTCTATTGTAGCCGTTGGATTGATATGTGGACACCTGAGGATTGCCAGCGGCATCATTCCTTTTTTAGATGACTTGTGCTTCTTTTGCACTCATTATAGTGTAGTTTATCCATTCATGTGTGGCACTTCCATCAAAATCCACGTGAGGCTTCTATGTTCAGGATGGCCACTGTGTTTGGGATTGGCCAATGGGAGGGTTTGGTGATGTAATACTCTGCCATGTCAGTCCTTGTCACCCGAATTGTCCTTTGTACCCTTTAATTGTGAAAAGCCCTTTGTTTTGAGTTGAGGGCACGTTTGGGAAGACGATGAACAGTAAATTGGATTTACCCGCCTTTAATAACTGAAATGGGGTAAAACTCGTTTGAACTTTGGGGTAATGGCAAGTATAGTCCCTCTCATTGGTAAGTGCAAATGTAATACATATTCAATGTATATCATCTTTCAGAATTGGCACAATTGACCCCTTGAGTTTTATACAAGATAAATAGGCTTGGCTTCTTTTATGCTCTTCCGTTTCTTGTGTCCGTGTTTGCCTGTTTTTTGACAGTTTTCTTGTGATATTTGATATATCCGTACCTGCACACACAAAACACAAATACAAGCATATTTTTGCCATTTTTGATCTGTTTTGGGTTTAATTGGGTTATTTTAGGTATTAACAGATATGTGTATTTTACACTTATCAAAATTCCCCAAACTAAACAATTGTATGTCCTCACGCAATATCACATGCCTTATAACCAAATACCTAGAAAATTCCCCAAACTAAACCTTTGAAAAGTAGCAAAGATTTATGTTGAGAGAGATAAGAGATCACAAGTTATAAAACACCCGAATTCCCATTTTCTAAGTTTTTTCTCTTTTTATGATTTTTCATGATAGTTAACTACCTAACTATAACTTATTTGTGTTGACATAATGTATTGTTTTCATTACCTTATCGGTACCTTTGAGGATCATAAAATAAAAAGCACAATTAAGTGTCTAAAAGATAACTTTGTCATCCCCGATTTTTCACTCTACCCATGCCAAGCTTAAAACAAGATCATTGTAAATTACAAGTTAATGATGCTAACACTACTTATAAGAATTAAATGTGTACTTACTTTTCCTCCCTTATTTCCTAATTTGTATCTCAAAATTTTAATTAAGTTATATACCCGAAGGGTTTTTAAGACTTGTTTAGATATTTATTTATTCCAAAAATAAAGTATGACGGTTAAAAACGTAATAATTAGATCCTAGCTTTTTTCAATAGGAAAAACAATGTCATAAAGATTAAGTCTACATCGAAGCGACCAAAATTTGGCTTTATACTTATTATTATTGCAACATTATTGAACCTCAGTCCTTTAGTAGGCTACAACATCGGCCACGCCTCCGACAAGATGTAGCAAACATATTTCGACCTTGGATTATTACTATGTGCTCTATTTAGAAGATTGCAACATCGGTTGTGAGCCGGCAAGATGCAATAAACTTTTATTAGCCCACAGTTTATACATGTATTACCGGTGCCTTTTATCTCGAAGCCACATCGATAGCGAGTCGACAAGAGGTTATTCTACTTATTATGACACCAGCCCCCACCTTATATGAAAACTCCAACATCGGCCGCGCCTCCGACAAGATGAAGTAATCTGGCAGAGATACTTATTCACTTATTATTTTTGTATTTTTAGCCAAATTAAGTATTCCTGATGTATACTTTCTCTAAATCACAAAGAAAACTAAAGAAAACTTCTAAGACTAATTATTAATCCAAAAAACCGTAAAACTCTATTTATTAACAATTATTATAAAGGGTGAAACAATCTTATGGGAGAAAAAGCCACAATATAACACTTATAAGCTTGAAAGAAATCCAACTATTCTATGTTTAGCATCAAAACTTATAACAACTCTATTATTTCTTGTTCTTCAAAACTTTTAATGAATACTTAGCCTAAAAAGTTAAGGATAAAAGCTAGAACTCAACACGTTCGATTGGGTCAAAAATTACTTCTTATTCTTACCAACTGAAAACCTACATTCGTGTCTTAACACTTATTATTATTATTATTATTTTTTTTGAAGATGACTAAAATTTTAAATTTTTTGCTATTTTTGTGGGAAAACGGGTACGTGAGAACAAAACAATAAGCAGGTAACATCAAATCGATAGATTCCCTCCCCAAACTAAAACGAAACATTGTCCTCAATGTTTAAAGTCGGGTCTCTACGAAAATCTAAGCCGTTTATTAATTATGCAAAGATAAACGTTAATCGATAATGATGAAAGGATATCAGATTTCCCCAAACTAATTTTACACAAAGGATGAGAAGCTCGAGTGAAACGGGACAAATCAACCGGATACGAGAGTCTTCAGAAATTGTTGGGTCAATCCTGCAAATAATCACAAGTACAAACAACAAACACCAAGAACGGTAGAGTACAAGCCTCCTCATAACACATTAAATAGAAAATAGAAAGAAAAATAGAAAAGGATAGGCATGGGGTGAACTCCCACGAAGCGGCTTGTTTTTATTCACCGAGTCGCAAGCTCGACTCGATCCCTGAATTTATTCGTCCTTAGGGAAAGAAAATGGAAAAGAAAAATCTCAACCGGGCTTTCATTAATGTTTGGATAAACATTAAAGCACATGAAAGTTCCATCCCGATGAGGTACCGACACTAAGCAAAAATACCAGGGTCAAAGATCGTATCTTCACTCCCGATGGAGCAAGATAAAGGAGAAGCCTCAGGGTAGGTGACAAATGGGAGAAAAGTACGGATGGTAAATGTGAAGGAATCGTCCTCTTTAGAATCTAGGAAAACAACATTTTCACCTCCCCCCGGGTCAAAAGGTTCATTGTTATTAAGCATATCAAAATAATTCGTCACGGCCGCGACGGTCTCAACATTGACGGTAAAATCATCACTCTTAGGTAGAACATTGTCAAGTAATTCTTCAGGAGGAAGAATGTCCCCTTCCGAGTCATCATCACTATCAATACCTGGTGGTGTTGAATCATCTGAAGCAAGAAATATGTCGATATCTTCCATAAAAGGGTCACTATTCTCAATGGAGATAGGAGCTGGAGAGAGAGACTCGATTGTAGCATTAAAATATTCAGAATTAGATTCTCCCGGAGGTCGAGGAAATTCATCAAAAATAGAATCAATCTTTGTAGAATCAATCGGAGAGTCACGATTTAGTAGAGATTCTAAAAGATCCAATTCGGCGTTAAAGCAACGTTTATCAGTTCCCGGTGGAATTGAAGTGATAACATCTAAATCCTTTTCATTAGGAAGAATTTTCTTATTAGTGATAATTGCATCGTCAAGATCGCAAAGAGGATTGGAAAAAAATTTAAAATTTTCCTTTGGAACTTCCTCTTCGGATAATGACTCATCATCACTAGAGAAATCGTCGTTAGAATTGAAAAGAGGATTATCGAAAGTCGAAAAATGAGATTCCGGTGAATCCTCATTAATGGGCACATCACACTCACTTTCACCATCGGATAAATCCGCGGACTCACTTGGGGTAGGGACAAGGTCTTCAACACTAGACTTGATTGTGTTAGCCGATTCCGTTACCGGAATAGTGTCGAGATGCTCGTCCTCCATTATGAGAGAGTCTGGTATGGGTAAGTCGAGTGTAATTACGGAAGGTCTAATTATATAACATTCCCTGATTTTATTATTTTCATCATAAATGGAAGGCATCCAAAGTTGTTGAACTTTTAAATCAAACCGTTTTTGATAATCATCATCACAATCACCGTTGGAAATAACGTCGGACTCACTTGGGATTGGAATAGGATCGTTAACATTAGATTCAAGTGAACCTTTTTGTGTTTCAAGATGCTTAACCCCCATTCTTAGAGAGTTAACGGTCTCCACGGTTGAAAAATGAATATGTTTAGTAGAAACTGTGAAATTACTTAAGGTTGGATCAATCCGTGATCTCCTTGAACGAGTAGAAGCTTGAGGAATAGATTTTTCTTTGATATTTAAGCATTCTTGAATTTTATGGTTAGCTTCTAACTCCGCGGCCTCCTTTTCTTTGGCGATTCGTTTCTCTTCTTCTCGCCTCGCTGATTCCTCATAAATTCGTTTCTCTTCTTGTATTTTAATCATTTCTCGCAACATTTGCATCATTTCCTCATGTACTTGATTTCGTTCCATAATTTCCCGTTGTCGTTCTATCTCTTTGGCTTGCCGGCACATCTCAATTTCGGAGGGTTGAGTGCATTGATAATCCATATGATATCCTCCGCAATTTTCGCAAATTGGCTCACCATAATCGCACCATAATTGTGTACATTGAGAATCGTCATGTAAATCACCACAAATGGTACAACAAATATATTGACATTCATTTTGCAAATCATATGGTTTATAATTATCACTAAAGTTTTGATTGTTACACGGTTCCGGTTCAAAATTAAACGGGACATGTGATGGACAATCGAAACCGTCGTAATATTGTTTACCCGAACAATTATTACAAAATATGTCGAATATTGTTTGATGTGAGTTGTCAAAAAATCTGGAGTCGGATTACAATTAGGACAAACATCCGTCATTAAGGTAAAAAACCGCACATCTTCACAAGTCCGAACACGGGCATTGTGGGAAAATCCAATTTGCCTTCCACAGATTATACACGGATAAAGCCCGGATAATCGACATCAATAATTAATACAAATAGAGGGTTTAAAGAAAAGAATTAAACGGTTTAAGGTTAAGAAGATTAATTTTTGGTTTTTTCGAATATATATAATATATATATATATATATTATATATATATATATATATATATATATATATATATAATTTTTATATTTTATTTTTTATATTTTTTTTATTTATTAAAAGATAAAACGAGAGACAACTTAAATCGAATAATCAACTTACTTCACGGTAGCTCTTAAAAATTGCTTCTTAAGGTGAGCCGTATTTCGTAAGTGACACAAAAGGCAAGTTTTTGAATCTTTTGTTCGATTTGGGAACTTTGCAAGTTCACCGGAACTTATTTATGATAATACCTCAATTGAAGATATTATATGTTGGTGTTCTTTTACCAACTTTATTTTTTTATTATATTTTTTTATAATTATACTAAAAAGAAAATATTTTTTACTTTTTTTTTTTAATTTTTTTTTTTTGAAATATTTAACAAAAATGAAACTTTCGAGGACGAAAGGATCTTCAAACCAAATCAACAAACATAAAACAAAGGAATCTTTAACACAAGTCCCCGGCAGCGGCGCCAAAAATTAATGTAGCAATTCTATACACGTAAAATATAGTATAATATAAAATGAAGTAAATTTACCAATTTACCCTTGAGGACAAAGGCAAAAAGGAAATTCTTCAAAATATATATATATATATATATATATATATATATATATATATAATATAAATAGTATATTTAACCGGGAAGTATGCTTTCCCCCGGGTCCGTTTTCCTTTCCCCAACGACTTGTGAAATTGAAACCACGTCTTAGCTTGGATTATGATTTGAATAAGAGAAAAGATGTTTTTTAAGTGTCTATAACTACTAAATAAAAGCAACAATTAAAATGAACAATTTAAAACTATTAAAAACTTAAACAAATAAACGGGAGTAATTAAAAATGACAAATAAGCAATTATACTAAAATTTACTCTTAAAATTAACTCTTAAGCCTAGCAGTACTAACTACAAACTAGCAGTATTAACTAGATACTAGCAATACTAACTTCGCCTAGCAGTATTAACTTTAGAGTTAGTACTGCTAGCTTTAAACTAAATAGCCTAGCAGTATTAACTTTGCTTAGCAGTATTAACTTTGCAGTTAGTACTGCTAGCTTTAAACTTAACACTGTTAGTCTAAGGAAACTAAATAAGTAATTATGCAGATCTAATGCACTACTGAAACATTTTTAAAACAAAAGACTAAATGTAGGTTAAGTAAATTCAACAGCTAGAATCAAACAAATCGTATGATGAAAATAAAACTTGACAGATAAACTTAAGAACATTAAGCTATTATAATACTAAAATTCTAACCTACTAAGGAAATGAGCAAATTAAACTTAGGTTATGGCTGACAGTACTAACTCTGAAGTTAGTACTGCTAAGCTAAAATAAGCCTAGCAGTATTAACTTTGCCTATCAGTACTAACTTTGTAGTTAGTACTGCTAGCGTAAAACTTAATACTGCTAACTTTAACCTAAAAGCTGTTGTACTATATAAACTTATTGAACTAAAAGCAAACTAAAATAAGCTGAAATTTACTTACTCCTAAACTTAATAGACTCAAATGATCAAAATTAAGCACAATTGGACAAATGGCTATGGTCAGTACTAACTTAAGTTAGTACTTCCAAAACCCAAACACCCCTTAACATGACAGATTTGCAATTTAAGTTTGTAAAAACGATTTTCAAAGCATAAACTCTTAATACCAGATCTTAATCTCCTAAGAAACAACCTAATGAGAAAATCTAATCCACCAAATAAGCTTGAACAAAAGCAAAATTGATTATGCTAATAGAAATGGAATTTAAGCAAATTTTAAAGTACGAACTTGAAAACTAGGATCCAACAAGCACAAATCAAAAACAGATAATCAAAATAAGCAAACAAGTCATATAAAAGCAGAATTTAACACTAGAAAAAGCAAGTATAAGTAAATGCAAATATGAGCTGCAAAATGTAAATGAAGACTTACAAGAGGTCCTTAGGATTTGATGAAGTCCTATCCACTAACCTACAATTCTAGGTCCATTTCAGCCTTAGATCTCTTTCAAACCCAAATCAATCCAGCTTTTGCCCTTTTTGACCCAAGTTTAAATTCAACCCAACAGCTACAATAACCCAATAGATCTGATAACATATACACATCCATAACGATAGAATAGACATACATGATTGCTCACTCTCTCATTCGAGTAAAACTAAAGGTTAGGATGACGAACAATAAAAGGTATGGAATCTTCTAATCCTTTCACCAAAAGTAATACACCAACAAGGCGGACAAATCACGCATACACATCTATAACGATGGAATAGATACATGCAATTGCTCGCATCATCCTTTGAGTAAGACCTAAGGTTATGGATTAGGAAAAGGAAAATAATTGTTGTTAAATAAAAAGAACAAAACAAATAGATTAAGTCCAAACAAATAAGGTACAATGTTGCTAGTTACTTTCCCGACCATCCCTTGAAGAAGACACAAAATCAAAGATAAATACCTTGATCAATAGATCAAACAACCTTAGTTGGCGTTCCCATAACGACCAACTCCCAAAACATCTATGCAAAAACATCCATAGTTGGCGTTCCTATATTGACCACTTTTTACAAGATGATACATTGTTGGTTTATTTCGACCATCATACAACAATACTCTACAAAATCACTTTTTTGTATTTTTAACTTTTTTAACATAGATACTACGAATTTCGATGTAATTTCACCATCTCACGATCTCGATAAATCCGGATAATTTATCCATAATCCTCCATACTTCGGATATATACAAATATAATTGTGAAAGTAGTAAAACACACAGAACGATTAAGACTAAAAATATACATTACTTTCACATTCCTATTGCATTGTGTAAATTTCACGACCTAACCGTAGATAGAAAATTCACACACGTACCCAATTGCATTATGTAATTTGCCGGACCTAACCGTAGATAGAAAATTTTTGCATTGCGACACAGGAAATACAATACTTTACACAAAATCAAATAGCAACCGATTAAAGACTTAATCTAATAGGGTAGGCTAAGGTGTAAAGGTGTAACGAAACAAATATTTGGTGTAAGAAAAGAATGGAATGGTTTAACAGGTTTTTCTAGGGATATCTTACTCTAAAAATGAGGGTAAACAAAAGGGTTTATATGGGGGTTAACTAACCAGTGTAGTTAGTTAATATCATGACATGTATAGGCTTTTTGGGTGTAATTCTAGAAATTTACCAGTTTAGAAAATGTCACTCTATCTATTAAAAATAGTGTTTATTATTGTGGTCTCGAGTAGATATATCAAGCCAAATTTTAAAGTTTACAACATCATCGACACACTCATATTTTTGTGGAATTTGGGTAAACAACTGGAAATGCATAAGGCTAAATTCTCACAATATCTAACAAGGGTTATGTGTGCGGGTTATGTAACTAATAATTTCACAAAAGTATGCTTGAAAATTTTTAAATTTAGGCATAATTTAAGCATTTTATTGTGAAAATATGGACAAGTAAGCGTTCTAATTCTCTTCCCCCCACTTGAAATATACAACGACCTCGTTGTATAAATATAACATTAAGGACAGAAAATTAAAAGAATTAGAATGAGAAACTCCCCTGGGATTTGCTCGGTATGATCCTCCATGTTACATTTATGAGCAAGATCATGTATTGTAAATGCGGGTATGTATGCCAGCATGACTACAACACATAGAATTCCAGAATATAAATACTCCATCAAAGTCGTCATTTTCGTTCAGTAAGGTCCTGTATAAGATATAAGAAAAACCAATGCAATTCTATCTTCGGTATTCGATGGTTAGAAAACAAAAACAAAAACAAAAAACTATACAGGAAGTCGATACGCCGTATCCCAAAACCAGGATACGCTGTATTGAGACCTGTGAAAAGTATCTAAGGTACGGGTCAGATTGTCAAATACGCCGTATAGATAATCTGACAATAATGTTTAAATGCAGAAAATAAAAGACTGGATAACGTCTAGAAAATCAATACGCCGTATCCATTAAAATTAGATACGCCGTAATAAAGTCTGGGAAGACAGACTCGATAAAAATTGAAAATAACATTCCAGGTTGTCTCCCGGCAAGCACTTTTGTTTACAGAAAAGTCTTTAAGTTAGACTTGCTTCCAGCTTCACCCCATCCTTATAAAACAACTTAGGATCGAACGGGATGCCAAATGGCACATACAAATTTTTAATAAGGTTTATTAGCATCTCTTCGATAAGATAATTCCAAGTCACGATATTAATACCTAATTCTTTGATAAAAGTTTTAGGTTTGAAGGATTTATTGATTGTATCATGACTTGTTTTCAAAAGTTTATTTAACCCTTGTGTGTTGATACTTATTACATTGGGTAATGGCACGATAGATAAATCCCTCGAACATTTTTTTGATATCGATTTTATCCTCATCATTCCCCGAATCCAATTTTAAATCATTGACAAAAATTAATTTATAAGAAAATGAATTTTTGTCATATGTAAAAGTGTAATCTTCATCATCAGATTCGTCAAATGATATTACGAAATCAAAATCAACCTTTTTGACATGATGAGCACTTACCGTAGGTTCAGATGAGATTTTTGGTTCAAGTGTTAGAGCATCATTGTAGGCAATGGCTGGGAACTCGTTCTCAAAATCTTTGAAGTAGTCGATATCTTTAAAATACTTGACCTTACCATACATAGCAGTTTCCCAGTTAAACTCCTAACTGCGCCTACGTGCTTTTTCAGCTTCAAGCTGAATATATTCCTCTATAGTAATATCGGGTTGTCCATTTCTTGTAATAAATTGGCTAAGAAAGAAAAAGATCAAATAGACTAATACGCCATATTCACTTAACTGAATATGTCGTATCAATGTTTGGAGTCGAATACGCTGTATTGGTTTAGAAAAAAATTACACGCCGTATCCAAAGGGTTGAATACGCCGTATTTAGTATTCGACTTAGAAAATTACAGCAGACTATAATAATGCAGAAAAACACACAAACACACAATATGCCAAATATATAATTTATAAATCAAACATTCAAAAATAAACACACAAATATGCAAATTAATCTAAACTAAACTAAATCTAAACTAAAACACTAATAAATAAGAATTAAACAACTTCACTCCCCGGCGGCGGCGCCAAAAACTTGATGTGTCTTTGTGTGTAGGTAATATTTATTATCAAGTTTTACATTTATATTTTGTCGACTTTACCTAAAAACAACGCTAACGGGTGTCGATCACTAAGAGCGAGAGCGTTAATTCCTAAGTCTACAAGTATTTTAGTTGTATGTGTTAGTTCTAATCTAAGTTAATCCTAATTCTAAGGTTTAAGGGGGTTTTAGTCTGAGAGAATGGCACGGGTTTTGGTGGTAACTCAAATCTACTTAAGTCGCGATAACATACGCAAGCTGATAATCAGAAGATAGAAGACCGGTCAAGCCTATTATAAGGAAACTGTATTAACCATGATTAATCAAATATAACGCAGGTTTGTTCATTAGTGCAATGATTGTCTTATATCGAGGGGGCATATCATTCCTAGATTTAGGCGGTACTTCTTCCTAAAACCTAGACACGCTAATTCCGTCATAATTAAACACATCCGCATAAAGTATTCTATGTTGTTTAAAATCTATCTTAGGAGATTAATAATGGTGATCTTATTACCCTAGCTCAATGAGACTTTACTAACTTACTGTTTAACGACTCTTTATATACTAGTACTCTATTGTTCGGGTCCTTACTAAGGGAATCAAAATGTCATTTGTTGATCCAAGGTCACCTGCTAGTCCAACTTGTTCACTAGATCCAGTTGATTGATAGGTCGCATACATAACCACATAAACGAGTATAAATTGATAACATAAACAACAACCAACGAATAAGCATGCAATCGATATAAACAAACCAAACATTACATCTTAATAAACATGGCTAATACCTAAAGGTATTAGCCAATAACCATTATATCGAATACAAACATAATAAACGAATCAACCAAGGTAACCTAACCCAGTTATACAGATGATACCAAAAATTGAACGATTATTAGAGTATAGATGATTACAAGGTAATTCCTATGGAATTAAGCACGTTGCGAGACCTTCTTTGCTCTTCTAGCCTTCTGAAAATCGACTTTTATGGTTAGGGTTTTGAAAATATATTTAAGCACACACTAAACTCGTGTTTAGGGTTTTGTATTTATAGTGTCTGGAAATTTGTTGATACACCGTATTGGTTGAGGTCAATACGACGTAGTGGAGGTTTCTTGGAGTAGGGACCACGATTATTATATTCGAGAATATTCTTCACTTGATCTTCAATACGGCATATAAACATTCTGGATATGGCGTATAGGGCTTTAATTCTTTATGGTTTCTTGTGAAGTGCAGACACGAATACACCGTATCTTCCTTATTAGATACGGCATATGCGTTGTCAGAATAGTATCTTGAGATTTCTTCATTTAAGCTTCAAAATACGTGCCTTTTAGCAAAACTTCACCAATTACTTCATAATTACTGCAAATATCAAATATAAACAATTAAGTACCAATTCATGCAATAATTATACAAAATGGGTAAGAAACATGAGATAAATGATGCTATAAAAGTAAATTTATTTGATGTCATCAGTGGTAATGAAAATTGACATTCAAAAAGCTTATGATACTGTAATTGGGACTTCCTTGAGTGCATTCAAAAAGAGTTTGGATTCCCTCAGCAAATGATCGAATGGATTATGACATGTGTTAGAACAACTGCTTTTTATATATGTGTTAATGAAGAAAGCTTTAGTAATTTTATAGGGGGCAGAGGATTTAGACAAGGAGATCCTATCTCCCCTTACATTTCACTTTGGTAATGAAATTTTTTAGACAAAGCTTCTAGAAGAAGTTTTGATCATTGAGGATTGCAATGACTCACTAAACAATGTCGATCTCCTATTTATAAAGAAGCTGAACAAAAATTATTAGCTTCTAGAAGATTACAAGTCATGAAAACTCTACTTTATGCAAAAAGGATAAAACAAGTCTTATTGGGAATGACTACCTTCCAAAGTTGGTATAGAGGTACAAACAATGTCAACAACGGCTCTCCATATATCTCTTACTTAGTATGACAATATAAAATGCAATCTTACTCACTCATTAGATGCTCAACACGTGTAAAGTAGGAAACTCTTGTTGCCCTAATTCTTTATTATTAAAGAGAATGTTTGATGAGGTGTCATTTTATACACTTTTTCAAGGTTATTTAACCCCCTAAATCATGAAAATATGCTCAAAATACGTATTTAATCGTTTCTTTTTGTGTTTTTAGCGTTTGGGAAGCTTTTGGAGAAAATACACGCGACTTGGGCTCATTTGGAGAAGAAATGGACAAGATTACAACTCTACACCAAAGTGGTTTCAAGAATTGCTCACAGAGCTTGGAGATGGCATCGCAAATTCCTAGCGATGCCGTCAAATCATACAAGAGACGACATCAGAACTTTGGCGACGGCGTCAGAACGTAACTGCCTCAAAAGAAACCCTAGAAGATTCGGCGAAGTGACGGCGTTAGAAAACCTGCGACGCCATCGTGACTTATTTTCTATATATAGAGACTCATTTTTAGGGTTTTAGTGTGCAACTTTTGGGAGACGAACCCTAATTATTTTAAGTTGATTGTAGCGGCTTTTAGGTCATTTTTAGGGTATCAAAACCCTATTGTATCAACCTTAAACCTATGTTTTAATGAAGTAAAGTCTTCTATCTTTTATCATTCAATATGTCTATGTGTTGTTTGATTGATTCTTATTCTTTGCTTCCTTTTATCATGCTAGGCTAGATCCATTAGTATTTACTTATGATTGCATGAAACTTAGTTTGTAGATCCTTTTAATATTGGTTCTTGTAAAGGATGTGCGCGTTAGGCTTTAGAAAACTAGCCATAAGATATTAAATTGGCATAGACGTCTAGGGAAACGCAAGTGTATAGAAAGGTTACAATCGGTAACAGTCTTCATAATACCTTACCCCTAATATGTGTTAGGATTAAAAGACTTCTTGATGATCTTAGAGTTACCGCTGCTCGGGTTTGTGTTACTGCTGCTAAGCTAAAGTTAGTGGTGTTCATTAACTTTAATGAAAAATATGCTAAGTAGTTAGTGCTGCAAGTATAAAGTTAGCACTGCTAGTTCATAGTTACTACTGTTAGTATATATTAGTACTGCTATTATAAAGTTAGTGCTGCTAGTGTAAAGTTAGTATTGCTGGTAAAGATTAAAGAAAATATTCTAAGTAGTTACTACTGCTTGTGCTCAGTTAATGCTGCTGGTGTATAAGTTACTACTGCTCAAAGATTAAGATTGCTAAAAAAGTTTCTACTGTTAGAAAAAGGATAAAGACAGAAGAAGGGATAAAGATTGTTTGGAGATCAAGATTACTTACGTGATAATTATTAGTTATTTATAGAATAGATCATAGAGAATATTCTAAGTCTTAGGAATATATTGTAAATCGACTAGGACTCCTTGGTGTATAAAAGGAGGTCCTAGGGTATAGAGTTTAATATATATGTTGTTTACGATTTGATAAGTGTTATTCATAGCTTCAAGGTTTTGTAACCTTAATACTAGGAGAGTATTCGTATTATTCTTAATAGTATTAGAGCTTTTATTGTTTGTTGAATTATGATCTTGTGTTACTGTTTCATTAAGAATTCTTCTAATATTAAAGATTAGATTCCGCATAATCTTTAATACACTTAACAAAGTTTCTACTATAGTTGTGTTAGATCTATCTAATATAACTAAACCTTAAACAAGCTTAAGGAGTTCGATCTATTGAAGTGGGATCCAACAAGAGGTATCTACAACTGGGACAACAATATGTTTGATCCCTCTTAAGTATTTTAATGCATGTAATGTACTCTTAGGGTCCTTGTAATAGTCTTCATACTACCTTACATGTATGTTGCCTTAACGGAATATTACATAGACGGCGGATTCGTGTAATTTGTTCATGACCTAGGAAATACTTACACAAATCATCACAAGTGTGACAAAGCAATAGGATTAGGAGAATCAAACTAAGGAGTAGTGCATGATTAAGTAAATATGTTCGTTTACCATATAAGAGTTCACCAAAGTAGTTTAGATTTATATTTAGTTTAATTAGCTTAAACCAAAACCAACCTCTCAAACCAGAATTTTACTTGCTTTCTATAAACTATAAAAAGCACCAAAAATAATCTTCTCTCAACCCTTAGACCTCTGTTATATTCTGTTCAAACCTACCCAACCTATTCCCTTATAGAATGATAACAACCCCCGAGTCTTGCCTTACTACACTACAACGGTTAGGTACTCTGCCTAGGGAGTTGTAAAACTTGGTGTGTTACAACGACCGCACATCAAGTATTTGGCGCTGTTGTCGATGAATAGTTAGGTTTCGAGCTTTATCTAGCTTAGATCTACTCGTTTGATTCCTATTAAGTGAGATTTTAATTTTTGTTTATTAGCTTTCTTTAGTCTATCTTTTTCTTCGTTCCCTTTGTTTTTGTAAATCTTTTCGTTGACCACTTTGGGAGACAAAAATCCTATATGTACTCTTAGAGACTACTCCAGACCTAGCCACGAAGGCTATCAAAACACCATTGAGCTCTCAGATGGGAACAATGTGGTGCCTCTACGATCCGACACCATCTGGTTGGTGCAAAACGGATGCTTATTCCATGAACTTTGGTCCGAGGATCCAAACCAACATCTTAGGGATTTTCTAAAACTAGTGGACTCACTTGACCTTGATGTTACAAATAGGGAAAGGACGCGCATGCGTTTATTTCAATTTTCCCTTCGCGATCAAGCTAGCAATTGGCTTGAACGTCTTCCTGCAGGAGGATCTTACTACACGTTTCCTTGCTTAATTCTTTCCATCAAGAAGGACTGCAAAACTCCAAAATGACATCCTGATGTTCCAATAACATCAAGGTGAATCTCTTTCTGAAGCATGGACTCATCTCAAGGACTTACTCCAAAAAGTCCCTCATCATGGTATCGATCTTTGGCTCCAAGTCCAAATCTTTTATAACTGTGTCAACCCCGCCACAAGACGAACCATCAATCATTTAGTCGGTGGTAAGCTTCGTGACAAAAATGCCAAAGAATCCTGGACATTATTAGAGGACCTCGCCCTCTATGACAGCAAAAGTTGGAATGACCCAATGACTTTGCTAAACCGATCAAGGAAATAATTTTGCCTCAAGATGTCCCGAGTACATCCGACCATCATCTCATCGAGCTTAAAAATCAAGTCCAACGCTTGATGGAAGCTCATCTTGCTCATAAATCATCCGTTCAAAAGAACAAAATCACTTCTTCATGCGAGATCTGTAGTGGCCCCCACGACACTCAATATTGCATGGAAAATCTCGAGCAGTCTTTTGTTGATTACGCATCCTTGCGTACTGACAAAGCGAGAGGCAAGTGGTTCACTTTCAAACCCGAGCAAACCAATCTTGGTGACACCTATAATCCATCATGGAAAAGTCATCGAAACCTTAGGTGGAGGCAACCTCAAAATTATCAAAAACAATTTTTCTAACCCGCTTAATCATTTTCAGCCCAACAGTTTGATCCCGAACCACTCCTTCAACAACAATCCTTAAAATTTTAATAATCAATCAAACCTAAAAGGGTTGGTGTCTAACTTCATGGCATCTCAAGATGCTAGATTGTCTAAGTTTGAAGCTGATTTCAAGCAACAACAAGGCGAGATGACCAGTAAAATTGACACGGTCTTAAAGGCCATCAATGATCGAATAACAGGAGCACTCCCAAGTGACACTGTTAAGAACTCGAAACTGAATGTTAACTCTACCTCTCGAGTTTTGTCTGCTCATTCTTACCCAACGAAAGACTCCCAATGCTCATCCTATTCCATCAATTCGACCAATGCCATTAAAACATGTTCCAGCCAAGCAAGCAATCTTCAAAAAGACCAATTGTAAACGATCAAAGAAATTGGAACATCAAAACCAAAAGAACCCGCAAAAGCTTTAGAATATGAATTTAAGGATTTACATACTAACTTATCGGTTCTTGAAGTTCTGGCTCACGCTCCAATGTATAATGTAACTCTAGATAAGTATGTGGAAAGTTTAGAGTTAAGCAAATTTGGTTCGCATTCATACAGGGCAAAACGCCTGAGAAAATGAGGGATCCTGGATTATTCACTTTACCTTGTAGCCTAGGGGACTCTAAGCCTTTTGATACCTTAACCGATTTAGGGTCTTGTGTGAATTTAATCCCATTATATCTCTTCAAAAAGCTTAAGATTGGATTACTAGAAGAGACCGATCATATTTTCGGGTTGGCAGATGGAATTAAGTCTTATCCCATAGGAATTGTTAAAAATGTAGAGGTCCACATAGGAAGGTTAAAACTTTTTTATGACTTCTACATCATAGACATAGACAAAGACCCAGCTACCCCATTATTCATAGGAAGAGGATTCCTAGCTACTGCTAATGCCGTAATAGACTGTAGAAAATCCAAAATAGCTGTAGGAGAAGGAGTTACTAGATCGATATTTGGAGTTAAGGAAATTGACCTAGGAGAAGAAGAGGTACCTTATTGGACTACCCTAGGAAAATGAGAGTCTTACACACTATTGGCTAGTACAGATGGAATAGGTGCCTAACCCTCTTACTATGCCAAGAAGGACTTCGTTGATTGTCATTTGCTCGACGAATAGGAAATCGCTAGAGATGTCGAGCTTAACCTATTTAAGAATGTCCTAGTATTTAGAAGGATAGTTGAGTTCTTAGGAGTTATACCAATAAACCTTAAAGGAAATATTTGGGAGTCAGAAGATCTGATAGAAAACAGGATAGATTGGAACAAGCCACCAAAAAGAAGAGATGGAGCGTGGCATGCTAAGATTAGATTGATCGATCCGGATAAAGAGGAATTCACTAAAACCTTCCAATCTATTCCCACCACTAGAAAGCTGTCTAAGGAAGAGAATCCAAGCGAGATCATCAACTTAGATCATTTTTATGACTCCTAGACGTGTGACTCCGAGTCTAGCTACAAGACTCGTTAAATAAACAAAAGCGCTTGTTGGGAGGCAACCCAATTCTTTAATTTAATGCATTTTAGGAGTGCCTTGTGTGTTTTAATTCTTTAGCATTTGGTTTTATATGTTTGAATTATGTGATCATGCTTTGTTTTGTCTTTAACCTCGTCTTAATTACAATCAAAGGTATTTTGCATCGAATAAGTGTATGGGAAAATATCCGATTTATAAGAACCATTTCAAACATATTAAATAAATTTTTTAGATTAATTCGAGTCTTGTGTCAGTTTCGAGTCATATGATTGTGATGATTAATCTCAGGTTCAGTATTTTCTATAGGAAATAACTAATAAAATTGCGTGCATAAATTTTTTCTAAAATCACGAATGGGAAATTTTCACAGTGCCTGGAGACGGCGTCAGGATTTTTCTTGAAGGCGTCACGTCTCCAGACTTATGAAAATTCGAATTTTTTTTTATTATTTTTGAAAAATTAATTTTGTACAATTTCCAAAAATTTTAATTTTCTTAAAAACCTACAAAAAACCACGATTATATTAACAATTCATCCTATCTTTACTGCTTTCATAGAGTCCAAACCCTAAAAGTTTCGTTGTATATATTATTACCCCGCTGATTTTACGCCAGGAGTAGTTGTTTCTTGTCTTTGATTTACAGGTTATATTTGATGAGAAGAAGCCTATGAGTTCTTAGGAGTTTTAGTGGACGATTCTTGGATGACGATTTAACCAGATTGTCATTTGTTTCTACGCCATTATTAAGCAAACCAGTGGAGTATTAGTTTCTTTTACTCTTTTCCTTTTCCCTTTATTCATTTTACGGGTACTTTTAAGAACACTGAGGACAATGTTCATCTTAAGTGTAGGGGGAAATAAGCCTTAGAAACTATTACTTCAATTAACATTTGCTTATTCCTTAAAATGATGAGTAATATACTGAAACATAGCATAGACAGTAATTTTGACCAAAATTTTAAAAATTTTATGACACATACCGACGAAAACTAAGTATTATTAGCGTCTCATGGATAGGAATTATATGACTAGCACAAAAACCCTCTAAAAATTCCACCCTAAAAATTTGAGGTTTGCCCTTAGATCTTTAGGAATTCAAGTATCCATTTTTGATACCTAAGATAATTTTACTTTTAGCTTTCTCGAGTTAAGAAAAGAGCAATCATATATGTCGCGTCCATGGATGTGTTCATGCATATGTGGTTTTGTCGCCTTTTCTGGAGCATTAGTATCGGTTAAAATTATATGAGAGTGTACCGGTAGTGTATTAAATTTTAGAACTTGTTTTTGTGATGCATCCCGAAACCGCATAGTGAGAATTATGATTTGCTAAATGATTAGAGGCACTAGGATTAACCTATGTTTTAAACCTATATTTTTTATTATGGTCACCTCGATCATATAACTATCCCACACCCTTGCCATGCACTCACTTTTAGTGCAGGATTCCCCTAGTACACCCCTCCGAGCCTATCCTTTTCACGGTTCTCGTAATGTTCTAGTAAATTCTGTAGTATGAAGAGCATTGTTTACACCCATTTTTACACCCAAATTGCCTTAGCCTTCCTTGTATGTACTCGCTGTTAGTACATTGTAAACCCAGTTAATTATTGAAGGAGTACATAGTTGCTAAGTCGAGTCATTCATTAGTGTATATAGTTTTGGGATGATTGGGAATCATGATAGTTTTTATCTTATAAAGAATTAGGGAGAAGTCACCTATTACCCTCATTAGAGCTCAATACGCTCCATGTTTTGTTGATCCTTTCGATTCGGGTCTGTAATAAGTTAATTGTAATTAGTTAGCCAAAACTCAAGTGTAGGGGTGTGTTTATAAATCCCAAGTTATGTATCATGTTCATTCAAAAAAAAGAAGAGAAAATAGAAAAAAAAGAGTTTGATGTAGAGTTTGTATGTCTTAGATCGTATATCTTTGTCCTCGAGTGGTCAAGTCTTGGCTTAGCAATGCCTCATCATGTATTCTTGTAGGTAATTAACTCGCCACCGCCCATGTATATACCATCTGTTACTGCTGCTGTTTAACCTACACTCGAACATCACAACCCTTTAAAAGACCTCTTTGATAGTAATTTCTAGTACTTACGCCTAGCGGTGAAGGTTTGATCCTTTACCATGCCTATGGTAATTTATATTCTACGACAGGTAATGAGTGTTATTTTCTCGTTTCCTATACTGTTATAATTCATTATATAACTGAGAGAAAGATAGAATCCAAACACTTATGTGAGGTGCTAGTATATAACTTCCATGCATTTAATTACGAGGTCTAGAAGGTTGTGTCGTAAAATATCTTTGAAAAGTAGGTTAAATGCCCCGATATTGCTATTGTCTATGTAGAAAAGCCAATTTTCTTGAGGACAAGCAAATCCTAAGTGTAGATGTATTTGATGAGGTGTCATTTTATACACTTTTTCGGGGTCATTTAACCCCCTAAATCATGCAAATATGCCCAAAATACATATTTAATCGTTTCTTTTTATGTTTTTAGCATTTGGGAAGCTTTTGGAGGAAAATATACGTGACTTGGGCTTATTTGAAAAAGAAACGGATAAGATTACAACTCTACACCGAAGTGGTTTCAAGAATTGCTCATATAGCCTGGAGAAGACGTCATAATTTCCTAGCGACACCGTTAGATCATACAAGAGACGGCGTCAGAAATTTGGAATCGACGTCAGAATGTAACCGCCTTAAAAGAAACCCTAGAAGATTCGGCGAAGCGACGGCGTTAGAAAACCTGCGACGCCGTCGCGGCCTATTTCCTATATATATAGAGACTTGTTTTTAGGGTTTTAGTGTGCAACTTTTGGGAGACGAACCCTAATTATTTTAAGTCGATTGTAGCAACTTTTTGGGCGTTTTTAGGGGATCAAAACCCTATTGTATCAACCTTAAACCTATGTTTTAATGAAGTAAAGTCTTCTATCTTTTATCATTCAATATGTCTATGTAATGTTTGATTGATTCTTGTTCTTTGCTTCCTTTTAACATGCTAGGCTATATCCATTAGTATTTACTTATGATTGCATTAAACTTAGTACGTAGATCCTTTTAATATTGCTTCTTGTGATGTATGTGCGCATTAGGCTTTAGAAAACTATCCATAAGATATTAAATTGGCATAGACGTCTAGGGAAACGCGAGTGTGTAGAAAGGATACCATCGGTAACAGTCTTCATACTACCTTACCCCTAATATGGTTGATTCCTCTTAAGTGTTTTAATGCATGTAATGTACTCTTAGGGGTCTTGTAATAGTCTTCATACTACCTCACCTGTGCATTGCCTTAACGGAATATTACATAGATTATGGATTCGTATAATCTGTTCATGATCTAGAAAATACTTACACAGATCATCACAAGTGTGACAAAGCAATAGGATTAGGAGAAGCAAACTAAGGAGTAGTACATGATTAAGTAAATACGTTTGTTTACCATATAAGAGTCCACCAAAGTAGTTTAGATTTATATTTAGTTTAATTGGCTAAAACCAAAACCAACCTCTCAAACCAGAATCTTACTTGATTTCTATAAAATATAAAAAGTATCAAAAATAATCTTCTCTCAACCCTTAGACCTCTATTATATTCTTTTCGAACCTTCCTAACCTATTCCCCTAAAGAACGATAACAACCCCCAAGTCTTGTCTTACTACACTACAACACTTAGGTACTCTGCCTAGGGAATTGTAAAACCTAGTGTGTCACAACGACTACATTAATGTTCGTAAATGAGTAAATGCATCTCTTGGAATAAATGTGATACACATTCAAGAGCATTTACTCCTCGAAAAGAACTTGGCCGTTGAACATTCAACGAGTAAGGAAATGTCTTACTTAAATCATAAACTAATGTTTTGTGTTTAAGTCTTTAAAAGGAGATCACCACACTATTGTCATTCAATTAGGAGTGTTATTTCGAAAACACTCCTTGTCTAGATTCTTTGATTACTTTATAATAAGAATTTATTGAAAATATGTGTATTGTCAAACATTTTTTTTAATAACTTATTATTAATATAGTAGTGGAAGACAAACAAGCAATAAGCTGCGCCGCTAGCCTTTTTTAGATTGCAAAACTAATCCTATGGAAAACCACATTTGTGAATTTAGACGTCATAACATTACTGTTCATAACCTGTTGAATTATATTTGAATATTATCATTTTAAAACTAAAACATAACTTAGTTTCAATGGAAATGATATAACTTGAGCTTAATGAGTTGTAGTATAACTTGTAAGGCCCGTTTGGTTTCTAGACGGGTTTAGGATTAGGATTAGGATTTGGATTTAGATTTGGACTTAGATTTAGTATAGTTTTGACCTTAAATATTTTTGTTTGTGTTATATAATACATGATGTAAAATATATGAATAGATTCGTTTTTAAATGTATTTTCATTGTTATAATTTTCATCAAGTTTTATATAACAAAAATAAAAATATTTAAGGTCAAAGTTATAAAAAAGAGACTTAAAAAGTCAATAGGGGACAATAATTTTGGAACGGAGGGAGTAATATATTATATATTAATATAATTTATAAGTTTAAGAATATTTTTATGATAAAATGAAATAAAATAGAATATGATTGGTTGATATAAATAATGGACCCACATAAAAAGAAAAGATGGCAAAAACTTGGCTAGTTAAATAGGGTTAACACATAGCTAAAATTTGGGGCTCATCCCTAATTGCGAGACCCACAAAACCATACCAAACAACATCTTTTCTCTCATCCCAAAATCCTACCCCCTAGCCCCTTAAACCAAATGGGCCCTTAAAATAATGATTTGCATTCACTGTGAAAAAGCCCAGCTCTTAACATTTTCACCTCCCGCCATCATTTTAATTATAATCTCACCCAGCCAAATCAAATTTTGAATTAAGCATTATCTTTAAAAAACTGCCCACCCATCATCATTCATTTTTCTAATGAAAGGTATCATATCTAGAATTTTATCTTTGACAGACTCTTCTACATTACCAAAGAATATTACTACAAGAATTATGTTGATTACCCACCGATCAAATGCGTGGGTAAAAGACCTAAATCTGTGGGTAATTGACGATTACCCACGAATTACCCAAAATCAATGCAAAATGGGTAATACCTTCGAGGGTAAATGTTTAGCCACAAAATATTCCGCCTATAGGTAACGTTACACACGACATGCTTTATGGATAATTATATGAATTTTGTATGTAATTTTTTCATGAGATTTCAATGAATACCACTAAATTACCCATTTGTTGTAGTTGTGTACTTGTGTGTGATCAGTGGGTACTATTGCCCATAAAAGTATTCATATGTAGAATCAAAGGTAAATAATTTAAGTTTGCCCATAGAAATTTGTAGGTAATAATGAACCTAAATTACTAAATTACCATAAAATTTTATTGCGATGCGGATAAAATGTTTCACCATATTGTGACTAATTATGGATGCATCCACGGGTAAAATTTACGTGTCACGAGTACTCACTTGCGTTACCAAAAGCTTAATTGGTGTCAATAACTACAAAAGCTTAATTGATAAAGTAAAGGTAAAAGTTATTAATTGGGAGAACAAAATGTTGTCTTATGCTGGTAGACTTACAATTGGTGGCATCTGTATTGGCTTCTATGCAAGTGTTATAGGCATATGTATTCATTCTTCTAAGGATTGTGGCGAAAGATTGATAGACTTCTAAGAGGCTTCCTCTGGTGTCAAGGGTATTTGTCTAAATGGAAAGCTAAGGTGGCATGGAAACAGATTTGCAGACCTAAAAATGAAGGTGGTTTAGGCATACAAAATCTTTGTAATTAAAATGAGGTCTAATGTGTTGTTGTGCGTAAGTAATATCTATTATCAAGTTTTAATATTTATATTTTGCCGACTTTACCTAAAAACAACACTAACGAGCAGTGTACCTGATCAGTTGTAGCTTCGTTGGTAAGTAGGTTGTCGATCACTAAGAGCGAGAGTGTTAATACTTAAATCTATCAGTATTTTAGTTATCTAGGTTAGTTCTAAATTATTCTATTCTATGTTAAGCCTAACTTAAACCTAAAACTAACGTAAGGGGGTTTTAGCCTGAGAGACTGGCATGAGTTTTGAGTTTCCTAAGCTACTTTTGATGACAATAATACACACAAGCTGATAGTCAAAAGATAAAGAAGCAGTAAAGCCTAATGTAAGGAAAACGTATTAGCCAGTTTAATCTAACAATATGTCTTGATTGTACTAATTCATGCAATGATTGTATTAATTCATTAGTGGTATATCATTCCAAAGTTAGGTGGATCTTCTTCCTAGACTCGAGGTTTGTCGCTAGTTAACCCTGTCACAATTAACCTAAACCCGCATAAAGCTCACACTGTTGATTATGATCTATCTAGGAAATTATATTGGTGGTTATATTGAATTCTAGCTCATGGAGGCTTTACCAACTTACTGCTTAATAGAAATTCATATACTAGTAGTCCATGCCCATTTAACTACCTATAGAAACAGGACGTTATGTGTAGTCCTAAGTCATCGGCTTAGTCTACATATCCACTTAACCATAGATCGAAACAGGGCTTTCTATTGGTGATCCTATTAGTCTAGCTATATAAATAAGCATTATATGCTTCTATCTTGGACTCTTAGCCTACGCCAACACAACACCAAAATTGCAGCGCATTAAATATGTAGGACTAGACCTAGTTAAATGATAGGTAAAACACATAATTAAGCACATAAACGGGTATAAAGTGATAAATATAATCAACATGCAACAAATAAAGAACAATCAATATAAAGACAAATCAAAACATTATATTTTCATAAACATGGCTAATACCTAAAGGTATTAGCCGATAGTCATTGTAACAATACAAGAAATCATAGATGAACGATTAAACATAATGCTAACCGAGCACGTATAGTGGAGTATACAGATTACAAAGGTTTTCCTATAAATTGAAGCACGTTACAGGACCTTCTTGCCTCCTATTCTCTTTTATAAATCAAAATTGGTGGTTAAAGCATCGAAAATATGTTCAAGCACACCTTAAACTCGTGTTTAGGGATTTGTCTTTATAGTCTGTGGAATTTCATCGATACGTCGCATTGGTTGAGGTCAATACAGCGTATTGGTGGTTTCTTAGAGTAGGGACCACGTTCAATATCTTCCAAAATCTTCAAATAATCTTCAATACAACTTATAGAGTCTTCTGGATACGGCGTATTGCTCTTTAATTCTTTGTGGTTTCTTGTGAAGTGCAGGCACATATATGTCGTATCTTTCTTGATGGATACGGCGTATAGGTTGTCTATACATTATATTGAGATTTCTTCGATTAAGCTCTAAAATGTGTACCTTTTAGCATAACTTCACCAATTACTCCATAGTTACTGCGAATAACAACTTTAAGCAATTAAGTACCAATTTATGCAATACTTATACAAAAATGGGTAAGAAACATAGGATAAATGATGCTATAAAAGTGACGTTATTTGATGTCATCAAATATCCCCCCACTTGAATCCTACTTGTCCTCAATTAGACTTTAGAAAATTTATGAAAATGTATCCTAACCGTAGTTAAGGATTTTTCCTTTAAGCAATTATTCGTTCAATTACTAGTGCACAACCAAACACCTCACGAAATAGGAAGATGAAATCACTCATATCACTCAACTAATCTATGTGGTAACATGAAACTAATTTGCTCAATTGCTTGGTCATGACGAGTATTCTATCATAGGCTTCGCAAGAATACACATCTCCACCACTAAAGCTAAGGCATGACAAATCTATAAAGGTAAATTGGGTTTTAAAGGTTCAAGGGTTTGATCACTTTTTTTAATCTCTATCGATACCAATATTCCAGAAAAGGCGACAAAACCACACATACACATCCATAATGATGGAATAGACATACATGGTTGCATTTATTCCTTAACTCGAATATGCTAAAGAATAGGACTAGTAGTCTTTACCAAAAGTCGTATACCAGCTGATGCGGTCGTCGTTAGACTTCTACACGAAGTTTTACAACTCCCTAGGCAGAGCACCTAATCGTTGTAGTAGTAGTATAGGCAAGGCTTGGGGGGTTGTTATCATTCACTCGAGGAATAGGTTGGGAAGGCTTGATCATGGTCTAACAGAATTCTAAGAGTTAAGGGAAGATTCTTTTTGTATTTTTATATTTTATGAAAGCAAGTAAATCATATAATTGGAGAGGTTGGTTTGGTTTTATCTATTTAACTAAATATTAATCTAAACTAGTGGTGATAGCAATATAATAAAAGATTGTGTTTATTTAATCATGTATTACTCCTTAGATTTCTTCTCCTAGTGTTGTTGCCTTGTCACACTTGTGATGATTTGTGTAATTATTTCCTAAGTCATGAATGAATTACACGAACCCGTCGTCTACTTAGTATTTCGTTGAGGGAACGCACAAGTAAGGTAGTATGAAGACTATTACAAGGCCCTCAAGGGTATACTAAGTGCATGTGAAATATATTAAGAGTGGATCAACCATATTAGGGGGCAAGGTAGTATGAAGACTATTACCCGATGGTATCCTTTCTACACAATCATGTTTTCCTAGACATATCAACAACGATCAAACAAATGCAGGACAAAAAGTTGATTTTCTAAGACCTTTAACTCTGCACTCATTCCATCACAAGGAAGAAAAACACCACTAAGATCTACATTCTAGAGATTTCATACAATCATAAATAAAACAACAATAGGAGAGTTTAGCCGAGTGTATGTTAATAGATAAAAATTCAAGACATAGATTGGATCAAACCAGAAATAGACATATTGATTGATTAAATAAACACTAGTACTTGATTAAAAACATGAGTTGAGGAAGTACAATAGGGTTTTTTAGGCCTAAAATAGTGTCCCTAATAGCTGTAAACGAACTAGGGTATGTACCCCCCCTTCACTTTTTATTCTAAAGTTAGATCACATCAAAATCCAAATAATTTGGCTTTGTGTTATATAGGAAAAAAAATGTTGGTAACGGTTGTCGCTTTTGTGTGTCATGATGCGTCATGAAATTATTAATATTCTAGATAATGGGAATGGGTCGTGATCTCTGGACGTGCATCATTGGGAATATGGTGACAATCCGTCATGGGATGGCGTCGATGACGGCGCTCACGTTAGAAAAACTGTGACGTCCGTCTCCATGCATGCTGAGAACTAATCTTGGAATATGTTGGTGGTTGGCTCCGTAGAGTCTTGTCCGTTTCTTCTCCAAAATGAGCCTTAAGTACGTGAATTCTTACACAATTGCCACTTATCTACAAATGAGAAGATAATGACATGTGAAAAGGAATGATTAGTACCCGAAAAAGTGTATAAAATGACACCTCATCAAATACCCCTACACTTGGGATTTGCTTGTCCTCAAGCAAATGGGCTTTTCTACCTAGACAATAACAATATGAGGGGTCATTTTACCTACTCTTTAAAAGTATTTTACAACACAACCTTCTAGACCTCGTAATTAAAAGCACAGAAAGTATATACTAGCACCTCACATAAGTGTTTGGGATTCTCTCTTTCACTCGGGTGTATAATAAATTATAACATATGGGGGGAACAGAAAATCAACACTTATTACCTGTCATTGCATATAAATTACCCTCGGCTTAATAAAGGATCAAACCTCTACCGCTAGGTGCAAGCATTATTCATTACTAACTAAGAGGTCTTTTAAAGGGTTGTGGGGTGTAGGTGTAAGATAACATGTAATGGAAATGGAAACGGATATGATACATTTGGGTGGCTTTGGGTGAATTTGAAGTGGAAGGGTTAGCTAATTATTTACAAGAATACACTTTGGTTTGGTTGCCAAGCCAAGACTTGGACGAAGATCTACAAACTCTACACAAATCTACATCAATCTTTTTCTTTTTCTTTTTTCATTTTTTTTAATAACATAATACATCACATGGGGTTTATACTACGTACCCCTACACTTGAGCTTTTACATGCTCGATATTTACAAATTCTTCCGCGAAATAAATACTACCATGAATCCTAATCGTCCCAAAATAGTATTTACAAGGATAAGGACTTAGCAACAGTGTACTCAAATAATTAACTTGGGTTAAACACAATAATGTACTAAAAATGAGTACATACAAGGTAGGTTAAGGCGATTTAGATGTAATGATTGGTTTAAAGGTGACAATGCTCTTCATTAATAGTCTGGCTTAACCAGAAAATTACAAGAACCGTGAAAAAGGATAGGCTTAAAGAGTTGTACTAGGGGTATCATGCACTAAAAATGAGTGCATGGCAAGGGTGTGGGATAGTTACATGATCGGTGTGACCATCAGAACAATTACGGGTTTAAAACATGGGTTAATCCTAATGCCTCTTATCAAGCAAATCCTAATACTTATATGCGGTCTCGGGATGCATCACAATAACAAGTTCTAGAATTTAATATACTACCGGTATACTCTCATAATCCTAAAGTAACTGATATACTTACTGTTCCAGAACAGGCGACAAAAACCACGCATAACACATCCGTAACGACAGAATAGACACACATGATTGGCTCACTCCTTAACTCGAACAAGCTAAAGGTATAATATCTAAGGGCGAACCTTACATTGTGGGGGTGGAATTTGAGAGTTTTTGTGCTAGTCATATAAATTCCTATCCATGAGACGCTAATAATACTCGGTTTTTGTCGGTATATGTCATAAAAAAATTAATTTGGTAAAATCAACCTCTATGCTATGTTTGGGGATATATTAACCCATCTATTTTAAAGACAAAGCAAATGGCAATGAAAGAAGAGTTTCTAGGCTTATTTTCCCTACACTAATTCAACAGAGGTCCTTAATGTTCTATATAAGTACCCGTTACAACAAATAAAGGGAAAAGAAAACAAGGAAAAGAAACCAGTACTCCCCTGGTTTATTCAATAATGGAGAAGAAACATGTGATAACTGGTTAAATCGTCCTCCGAGAATCATCTAATGAAACTTCATAAGAACTTCTAAGCTTCTTCTTATCAAATATAACCTGTAATCAAAGACAAAGACAACTATACCAAGCATAAAATGTGCGATTTACCGATATTATCAATTATGTTAGGGTTCGACTCGATAGATAGGAAGAGAGAATTGTTGAACTCATTAGGGGGGGTGTTAGGGGGTGTGGGGGGGGGTGGGGGGGGTGGGGGGGGGGTATTTGCACAGGTTTTAACAAAGAATACATATATTAAATGTTATGCAAGTTTTATTTTCAAAAATAATTAAAAATTTTAAGTTTTCTGGACCTGGGCGTTTGACGCCGTCAGGGTTTTTGTGACCCCGTCACAGGTGTCGTGGTGACGGCGTCGCGTGTTAATCGTGACGCCGTCTCCACAGTCTGTGAAAACGAAATTTTTTTTTTGATGAAAAATTTCCTGCACTTGATTCCATAAGTTAATTCCTGTACAAATGGCTGCATAAAACCTAAGATTTAACAATTCAATCATATGACTCGAAAGTGGACGGAAATAATCTTAACAATCATTTAACATGTTTGAAATTGGCTCCAAAGCAGAATAGAATCCCTACACTATATTTGTTTGCAAAATACCTTGATAGAAATTAAAGACGATTTAAAGGACAATACAAAGCATGATTACAAGATAGTTCAAACATAATAAAACAAACTATGAAGAAATAAAACACACATGACACTCCTAATTACGGGAAAAGTAAATTGGGTAGCCTCTCAAGAAGTGCTTTTCTTTATTAACGAGTCTTGTAGCTAGACTCGAAGTCACACGTCAAGTGTCATAGAAGTGGTCCAAGTCGATGATCTCTCTTGGACTTTCTCTTTCAGAGAGCTTCATAGTAGTGGGAATTGATTGAAGGGTTTTGGTAAATTCCTCTCTGTCGGGGTCGATCAATCTAATCTTGGCATGCCATGCTCCATCTTCGTTTTTGGGTGGTTTGTCCCAGTTAATTGGTTTTTTAATTAGGTCTCTTGATTCCCACATGTTACACTTAAGGTTAATGGGTATGGCTCCTTGAAATTCTACCATTCTTCTGAACACTAAGGTATCCTTAAAAGGATTAAGCTCGTCATCTCTAGAAATTTCCCATTCTTTGGGCAAATGGCAGTCTAAGAAGTCTTTCCTAGCATAGTAAGGGGGTTTTGCGCCTATTCCATCTGTGCTATGGGGGGGGGGTGGGGGGGGGGGGGGGGGGGGGGGGGGGGGGGGGGGGGGGGGGGGGGGGGGGGGGGGGGGGGGGGGGGGGGGGGGGGGGGGGGGGGGGTCGGGGTTATAAAGATTCCCTTTTTCCTAATGGTCCAATAAGGTGCTTCCTCCTCACCTTAGTCTACTCCTTTTACACCGAATACCGACCTAGTGATTCTTTCTCTTAACGTTATTTTGGCCATCCTACAATATATAATTGCGGTTGGCGGTAGCTAGGAATCCTCTTCCTACAAGAAAAGGGTCTCGGGGTCTTTCTTCATACCATTACATTAGAAGTCATTTTAATATTTTATATTTTTCTAATGTGGACTTCAACGTCTTCACTATCCCAACAGGGTAGGATTTGGTTCCGTCATCCAATCCACAGATATGGCCAGTCTCTTCTAAGAGTCCAATGTTAAGCTTTTTGAAGAGGGTAATAGTGGGATTAGTTTACGCATGATCTAGATCGCCAAGTGGTCGAAAAGGTTTTGATCTCCTAGTCTAACAGTGTAGAGTGAATAGTCCGGGTCCTCTATTTTTGCAGGTATCTCTCCTTGGACAAATGCTGATATTGTTTTGCTAGTTCTAAGCTCTTCATGTAGTTGTCTAATATGGCTTATAGAGTGGGGGTAAGAGCTAGGACTTCAAGACCGTAGGTAAGATGCAAATCTGGAATTCATCTTCAAGAGTTGGTTCGGGATCTTCTGGTTGTGATGGTTTGTTTTCAATCTCAGGTTGCCGCAGGCTGGTTTGGGAAATGGTTGCCTCCTTGAAATGTGCCTTGATAGCATTTATTGAGTTGGAAGGGTGAGATGAACAGTTGAGGATTGACTAGTTGGTAAGAACGAGCAGAACATAACTGGGTAAGACCCTTCGGGTTTCTTAACCGAGTGTTGTCCTCTCACCTTGTTGTCGTTTGAAATAGACTTCAAACTTGGACAATTTAGCGTCTTCAGATGCCATGAATTCGGAAACCAGTCCTTCTATATTTGATTGATTGTTAAAATTTTAAGGACGGTTGTTGATGGGATGGTTCGGGATCGAACCGTTAGATTGGAACCGGTTAGGTGGGTTTGAGAAATTGTTTTGGGAATTTTGGGGTTGTCTCCACCTAAGTTTGGCGTGACTTTCCATGACGATTGTAAGTAACACCAAGATTGTTTTTGCTCGGGCTTGAAAGTATACCACTTACCTCCCGCTTCATCGGTACGCGAGGATGCGTATTCAACAAAGGCCGATCGGGGTCCTTCCTCACACTGAGTGTCATGGGACCACACAAATTTCACATGGGGTAGTGATTTTATTTACTTGGGTAGGTTATGTCGGAGCAAGATGAGCTTCCATCAAGCATTGAACTTGATTTTCGAGCTCGATTAGACGGCGGTCGGATGTACTCAGGGCATCTTGAGCAATGCGAATGCCTATGTCCGCTTAGCGAAATCCCTTGGTCGTTCCGACTTTTGTTGTCATAGAGGGCGAGGCCTCTAATAATAGCCTAGATTCTTAGCATTGAGGTCACAAAGCTTACCAGCCGGCCCAATTGGTCATGGTTGTCTTGTGACGGAGATAGACATGGTCATACAAAAATTGGACTTGGAGCCCAAGTCGATGCCATGATGAGGGATTTTTGGTGAAGTCCCTTGAAACGATCTGCTTTGATAGAGATTCACCATGATGTTGTTGGAACATCAGGATATTGTTGCGGAGTTTTGCGGTCCTTCCCGGTGGAAAGAATTGAGCAAGGAAAGTAGTAAGATCCTCCCATTGGAGATGGATCCTGCAGGAAGACGTTCAAGCCAATTGCTAGCTTGATCTGTGAAGGAAAATTGAAATAAATACAGGTGCGTCCTTTCCCTATTTTCACCGCAAGGTAAAGTAGAGTCCACAAGTTTAAGAAATCTGAAGGATATGATATGTGATCCTGCGGAACCAAAGATCGTGGAAAGAGCAGTCCTTTTGTCACCAACCGATGTTATCAGATCGAATAAGGTACAATGGTTGTTCCTACGGGGAGCTGATGGTATTCCTGAGCCCTCATGCTGGTTTGGAGTAGTCACCCCTAAAAGTACTGATATGATCTATCTCCCATGGTGGTTGACGAGAATGGTTTTCTACGAAACAGATAGCACAAAGAAAAAGATAGACTATGAAAAGCTAATATGCAGAAATTAAATCCACTTTGAAAGGATCAAGCGAGTAGAACAAAGTTAAACTATGTATCAGAACCTAACTATTCCCCAGGCGCGGCGCCAAAAAACTTGATGCGTTCATCGAAGACTTCTACAAGAATTTTACAACTCGCTAGGCCAAGCACTAACATTTTAGTAATATAATAATGCAAGACTCGAGGGTTTTTATCGTTCACTCGGGAAAAGTTTGGGAAGGCTGATCCTGGGTCCTAACAGAATTCTAAGGGTTGAGAGAAATATTTTTGTGTTTTGTACTTATATTGAAAGCAAGTAATCCGGATATTGTTAGAGGAGGTTTGGTATTTAGCTATTAACTAAATATAAAAACTACGCTAATTGGTGATAACAAATTAAGATAAAAGACTGTGTTTATTTAAATCATGTATTACTCCCTATATTGCTCTCCTAGTATTGTTGCCTGTCCACCCTTGTAATGGGATCTGTGTAACTATTTCCTAAAGTCATGAATGAATTTACATGAACGCCGTCTACTTAGTATTCCCTAGAGCAACGCACACGTAAGGTATAATTAGAAACTATTACATGGCCCCAAGGGTATACTAAGTGCATTGAAATATAATTAAAAGATGGATCAACCATATTATGGGGGTAAGGTAGTATGAAGACTATTACTGATGGAATCCTTTCTACATAATCATGTATTACCTAAACATATCTTAAAAGCGATACAGACAAAGCTGGTTTTCTAAGCCTATCACAATCCATCAATAGAAGCAACACAATTAAGATCTACATTCTAGGTTTCATACATCATAAATAAACACAATAAAAGGTTTAGCAAGGATATTAGGATAAAACCAAGAGCATAGATAGATCAAACAACACAATAGAACAAATTGAATGAATTAAATAAACTTACTTGAATTAAAACATGAGTTAGAGGAAGTATAAATAGGTGTTTAGCCCTAAATTCCATCTAACAGCGCTAAACGAACTAGGGTTCATACCGTTTTTTAATCTAAAGTTTACTGATGAACGATATTATACGTATAAAAAAAAATATCCCTTAATACATATATGTATATATATATCTATATATATATATATATATTCAATAATATATAGTATAAAATATATATATATAATAGTATATATATAATATAATATCTATATAAACATAGGCTTAAAAACCGGACGAACACGAACGAAGCCTTGTTCATGTTCGTTTCGTTTAAAATTTACCAACAAATAAACAAACACGTCGCACAAACAACAAATTTTCTTGTTCATGTTCGTTTATTAAGAAATTATGTTGTTCATGTTTGTTTATGTTCGTTCATTAAACACAAACGAACATAAAATAGACATAAACATTTATAAAAATATAAAAATATTTGTTTTCCTAATGTTAATTTGTTTCAGGAAAATCAATTTAAAACTAAATAATAACAAAAGATGCGATAGAGGAACAAAAACGAATATACGATCATAACGAACAATATCGATCGTCACGACATAAATGAAAGAAACCAAGACTTTTTGTTTATGTTCGTTCATTTTAACTAAACTAACTAAAATGTTGTTCATGTTTGTGCCATTTAATTAAATAAAGCAACATCAAAAAACTTTTACCGAGCGGTTCATGAAATGTTTCATTAACGTTCAGTTCGATTACAGCCCTAAAAATACATATATTAAGCAAAGTATCCATACAAATATTCTTTAGAAAGAATAATAATAATTCAACACGGGTATCGTTCTCCTCGGTGAGAAGGTGAATGAATCAACGTCATGTTGTAAATCGAGCTTTGATTGTTCTTTTAAGTTTAGGTTTTGTTTCTAATCAAATAACGCAAAGGTGGAAGCACAGAAAGGCACGCTAACAAAAATAAATGCAATTTAAAAATCCTAACAATTAGTACCAAACACAATTAATTAACCAAAACAACAAAATTAAACTCGGAAACTCAGAATGCAAAATCTCAAACTAAAAATTTATTAACTAATTTTTGAAGACCTAAATTATTTTTTTGTATTTTTAAAACTATTTAAAACTATTTTTTTAAAACTAATATTACTAAAAATGAGAATTAAAAATATTAAACTAAACCTAAAAATTTGAGATAATGTAATAAAAACATTCTATAAGCAAAAAAGGAGGTTTATATAAAAACAATAAGCAGACTCTAATAAGCTGTAAAAAACTAAAAAACTAAAATAAATAAACATAAAGAGATATAAGAATTAAATGGTGCAAAGGATAAATGAAAAAGTCTCAGGCGGATGGTTAAGGCTTTGGTGTGTTAAAGGGGGTCACATGGGGGGGGTGTTCGAGTCCTGTGACCTACTTTTTTGCAAACATTTTATTTTATTTCTTTTTGAAAAAGCTACAAAAGGAACAAAATTTAAGAAACTTAATAAAGGGGTTTTTATTGACAAACTAAAATAAAGAAGAAAAAAGCTTAACTAAAGCTGACAGTTTTAACTTAAAACTGTTAAGCTCTAGTTAAGACTGTTTTGGTATTTTAAATAAAATAAGCTAAAAGAAAAACTAAATAAGCTAAAAACAGATTAAAGCCTAGACTCAATAAGCATATAGGACCAAAAATAAGCTGACATTATAAGCTGAAAAACACTAAAATAAGCTAAAAGTCAGTAACAAAAAAACAAAACTTAAGGAACTAACCGACTACTTTAAGCAATAACAAAACATAATTAAGCCTAGAATTAAGCTATATATAAAAATTAGATTAAGCACTAGATCCAAATAACAAAAATAAGCTATAGTTAAGCAAAGTACCTAAGGAAATAAGCTAGAAAAAACAGTTGAATTTGACAGATTAGTCTATTTGCTCTTTATGGCTTTTTAAGAAAATGGCTCATATTATAGCTGGAAAATTAGACTTAATAAGCAATATTTAAAACTCAAAGCTAAAACAGATTTAGACTATGACTCAAACTACACTAATAAGCTGGAATTAGGAAAATTAAATTAGAAAATAAGCTAGAAAAAACATTAGAAAATGACAGTCTTAACTCTTATTTTGCAGTGTATTGGATTTTAAGAGACTCTTTGAAACTTAAAAACTAAGACTTAGTAAGCAAACTAAAAAGCTAAAAACCTAAACAGATTAAGAACACATATTAATAAGCTAAATGAAGCAAAAAAATTACCTAGTCTAAGCTAGGCAATGATCCTCAAATGATCTGTACATAAGGACTTTTTAAACATGACCTTGAATGGTTTTTGATTAAGAAACTTAACAGGATATCTCAAAATTTAACACTAAAACATATGCCTATATCATGCAAATGAATTCATTTTTATCCAAAAGCACAACCAATTAGCTTCTTAAAGAAAATGCAACAATAAGCTGTTTAAAAAACCTAGAACTAGCAGACTAAGGGATTTGATAAAACACACTATAAAACTTAACAAAACTTATTCAACCCTTATTAAAACTATTATCAAGACTAAACAAAAGCTTATTGAAACCGAATTAATCCCTAAAAGCTAACCAAGCAGTCTTAACTATGTTAAAACTGCTTGTGCCAAACACCCTTAAAAGTTTGTTCTCAAAAACTCATTTAAGTCTAAAACAGATAACAATAAGCTTTATAGATGAAGCACTAACCATATAAGGACATATAAAGCAATTTCTTTGAAAAATAAGCACAAGACAATAAGCTACTATAATAGAGCAGTTTAACTAAAAACAAGGTAATTCACTTAAAATTTAAACTAAACTAATTTAAACTAAACAATAGACATATTAAGCTATCTTTAAACAGAATAAGCATATATAAGTAATAATAAGCACAGATTAAGCAGAATGAAAAGCAAAAAAGTATTTAAGCTAAATATAAAGTAAAAGAGAAAGTGTACCTTAATCCTAGCTTAAACAAGGATCATAAATGCTCATTTGAGCTTATCTATAAGCTAGCTTATAAAATAAGCTCAGAATAAGCCCTTCCAAATCTGGCTTATCTTCCAAATGGCTTATTCAAGATACTTAGGTGAATTTGAGTTAAGCTTTAGAGAGCTTAACTGCATAAGCAAGAGCTAGAAAGGTAATTTGAGCTAATTTAAAACACATTTTGAGTAACAAGTATAAGAGAAAACAAGATTTTAAGAGACAAATTAAGCTGAAAAAGGAATTTTATTAATAATAAAGTGATTACAAGGTTGTTTAAAATACAATAAGCAAAATAAGCTATAAATAAGCTAAAAATAAACCTATTATACTCCTAAACTACACTACTCTACTCCTAAACTAGATTCCTCTCTGTGTGATTAAGCTTCTCTATTTATAAAGAGGAGGGGAAGGATCCAGAACCTCTAGGAGTGTTTTCCCAAGCTGCATCCCAACCCTTGATCTAATCCCACAAATCGAAAAAAAAACCTTTAATCTTCTCCACGTATAATAGCCAATGGAGAGCTTAAGGATCGCCAGCGTTCATATGAATGTCAGACTGTCAGGATGATGTCAGCTTCTAGAAACTCTAGGGGTGAGTGGGTAACATGGAGATTAACCCTGTGTGCTTTTTGTTGTAATGGAGGGAAGAAACATGAAAAAGATAGACAGTAAGTGACCCATTTATAACTTGTTTTGACTTTGACTTGGGCTAGGTGGACTTGGGTTTTGATTATAACTTGGGCCAGGACAGTTTTAAAGGTAAATGGATTGGATTTGATAATTTAGACTTATTTTATTAATTTGATTTTGCCTTAGGTTTTTATAGGTAACATGTTAATGGGCTGACCCGGCCTAATAAAATGGGAACGGGTTGGCCTATTAAGAATGTACATGCCTTCGGCTTCGAATTCTCACGCTCTTTCCATTCCCGTGCTATATTTTATTTGTTTTGCTTAATTTTTATCCTTTTATGATGTATTCGTTACCTGCAAGAAATAATTAACAAAACACACATATGCAATGCATTTTTCATGTATTTTTGGTCTTTTTAGCTTAATAATAAGAAATAAATGATATGTGTTTAAGCACATATCAAAATCCCCCATACAATGTTATTGTCGTGTCCTCATGCAATGATATAAATATACGCTTAAAACCAAAATACTCCAATCCCCCTAAATTAATCACCTTGAAAAGTAGCTAAGTGCTCATCTAAGGGGATTAAGAAATCAATAGTTTTGAAATGCCCCGTTTTACCATTTCTTTTTATATATATTTTTATTTTTCACAAGTGACTATATGTTCGACTTTCATTATTTAATTATAACTTTTAGGATCACGGAACAAAAAACAATTATAAATAGTGTCCAAAAGGGATAAATTCACCGTCCTCGATTTTTCACCCGCCCTAAACCAAGCTTAAAAATGAAATCATTGTTAAGTACAAGTTAAGATGCTAACATTACTCATATTTGTAATTTGTGTAAGCCTAGACTAACTTTTCACTCCCGATGGATAAATATTTATTTTTCGCTCCCGACAATTATTATATATTAGGTGAATGTGCTTATTTCGAATTTCAACCATAGATCAAACATTTTGCAAAAATTCTTTGCTTCACATTCCACCCAAAAGTAATGAGTTTGAAGGCGAGATCTTCCCATGTAGCGACTTTTGTCTCGGCACATCCCAACCTTGCGGCTAAGTGACCAGTATTTTGACACCAAACAGAGGCTAGTATCGAGACTCACGGACCTTCGGTTTCAAAACCCTTGGATTTCCCGTTTATACATAAAATCACAACTTAAAACGAAATAGTCTTAGTTCAAAAGCATATTTAAATTTAAGAAAAAGAGATTTTCCCTATATTTATTAAATCACGTTTATTACACTTAATATAATTACACATCCTTTAAACTAAGGAAATCCTCGACCTTTTAGAAGGCTGCAACATCGGTTGTGAGCCGACTAGATGCAGCAAAATTTTATCTGTCTCGGATAATTACTATGTGCCTTATTTAGAAGACTGCAACATCGGTTGTGAGCCGGCAAGATGCAGTAAACTTTTATTAGCCCACAGTTTTTATTATTATTATTACCTCATTTTTAATAATTTTTTTACACTTTATATTACCATGATATAGAGAAAATTTCTTTTTAAAAAATTTAAGTACAAATTTGAACTAAGACTAAAATTATTGATATCGACCATACTTCAAAAATCGTTGATATAAGTTTAATTTTCGAAGAGAGCACGTATTATTAGTCCGGTTAGAAGCTTATGGGAGAGAAAAGCCACAAACTACACTTATGAGCTCTTAAGATTTCCAACTAATCCTTGTTTAGCATCTAACTCATAATTAACTCTATCATTTTTTTGTTCTTCGCAAATTTAAAATCTTTAATAAAAAGATCCGCGAATGCTTAGTCTAAAAGTTAAGGGACAAGCTAGAGCTCAACACGCTCGATCGAGTCAAAATTTATTCTTATTCTACCCAGCAGGAAAGTCAACATTGTGATAAAACACATATTTTATTTTTGAAAATTTTTAAATTTTTTCATTTTTTTAGAATTTTGGTGGTAAAAACGTGATTACTTGAAAACAACGACTGCATGCACAATCAAATCGATAGATCCCCCATACTAGAGTTGAACATTGTCCTCAATGTTTTAAGAAGGGTCTCTACGTAAATCTAAAGCCGTTTATTAAGTGTGCTCAAAGATAAACGTTAGTCGATAATATTAGGATATTAGATTCCCATAATTATGCTAAGGATTGAAGCTCGAGTGAACGAAGGACAAAACCACGAGCACGAGATGTAACATTCCGTATTTTTAGGTCATTTTCGACGTCATCTATTTTACGAGTTATTTTTTTTTTCGTACGCGTTCGCTTTTAATATTAAGTACTAGGTTAAATCGCGTAAACGAAAAATCAACGATTAATGTAAACGGGCATTAAACGATTAAATGTTTACATCAAGCAAGTGTTATATGATTATGTAGAGGATAATTATTAACATTTCATATTTTATTTTTATCGGATACGTACGGAGTTACGTTTCGCAATAAAACGCGTTTAGGCGAACCCGGAAATCACAAATCACTAAATATGCCCTAAATAACCCTAGATATTTATTAGATATTTATTAGATATTTATTAGATATTTATCTAAAATATCTTTTAGATATTTTCCTTTAACTTAACCCT
>BQNB010037433.1:0-47004 GCA_026074375.1 Tanacetum coccineum | reverse complement strand
GTTGTTGAGACTCAAAGGATAAGGTCAATTTGGTTTAGGCTTAGGAGCATTAACGGGCTTAGAGGTTGGTGCTTGAGTTGGGACATCTGGAGGTTTAACTTTTTCGGTACTTGGTTGCACTGGATCCTTTGTTACCTCGGGCTCTCTTTCTACCACCTTGGGAGAAGAAAAGAAAGGAGGAGGAATTGGAGGTCCATCGTAAGAAACACCACTTCGGGTGGTGATTGCTTTCAAGTCACCTTTTGGGTTAGCAACGGTATTGCTAGGAAGAGGACCCAAAATCGGAGGTTTGTTCATTTAAAAATAATTGCTCAACATATTTTCTAGCTTGTTGTTTTGTTGCAACAACGTGGCCTAAAATTTGTTTTTCAACTTAGTTTGCATAGCTCGCATGTTCGTTTCATTAACTTTCATGTAATTTGCGAGTTCATTTGACGGAGCAGCTTGAGTTGGTGGAGTCGGATCTCAGTAAGTCGAATTTCCTGGGTTGTAATTATTTCCCCGGTTTTGATTGTTTTGAACTGGTGGAAAACCGGGTGGTCGAACTTGATGAGCTACACTCGGTGGACAGTGTCTAGCATTTCCCTGATTATAGTTTACTGCGGCTGCAGAAACATATGCTTGAATATTATCTTGATATCCTGGGAAAGCATTGCCATCGGTGGCAAGACATTGGTAGTAAGGATGTGGTCCACCACAAGTAACACAACTCTCTTCAACCGCTTTAACGGAAGCTGGAGTAGGAGTTGTGTTTTTGAGAAGCAAAGCCTTAACGGCATCGTTGAGTGCAGTAACATCGGGTGAAAGACCCGAGGTAGAAGTGTTCGTACTCACTTTAGCAACAACTGGTCTGTTTCGTAAGGTGCGAACTTTCGACTTATTCTCAATAATTTTCAACACATCTTGAGTACTTCTTTCCAAAAGATAACCACCGGCAGCGGAATTCAAAGAATCTTGATCTGTTGGGTTTAAAGAATTGTAGAAAGTATCAAGTTGATGCAATTCCGTAAAACCATGATGTGGGCATGCACGAAGGAGATCCTTGAAACGGTCCCACATCTCATGAAACGGTTCATCAAAACGTTGTTGAAAGTTTGAAATTTCATTTCGGAGATTTGTTGTTTTTGAGGGAGGAAAGAACTTGTTAATAAACTTGGAGACAAGATCATCCCAAGTTGTTATAGAGCGAGGAGGTTCTTTCTCGAGCCAAATCCGAGTTGGACCATCGATAGAAAATGGAAAAAGCATAAGCTTAATAGCTGAATCAGACACATCTTTGTACTTTATCGTAGAAGTAATCTTGTTAAACCAACAAATATGAGCATGAGCATCTTCTTTCTTAAATCCGAAGAATTGTTTAGAAGTTTCAAGATTTAGAAGACTATGTTTGAACTCGAAATTCTCAGTGGGAATTGGTGGTACAACGATTGCCTCTGCGTTTCCCTCGGTGGGTGCACGGAGCAATTCTACCATAGTATGTGTATCGGCCCTCGTAACTACGGGTTTTTCAACAATAGTCGGATCGACTTGTTGGGAATGTTTTTTATTACGACGCCTTCTGGGAGTTCTTGACGGTTATAAGAAAATTAAACACAAAAAATTCTTTTTGTCAATCAGAAGTCAAAGGTGCACGGTAGCTCTCTAGAAAAATGCACAAAGAAGCGGAGGAGCGAGTAAGCGCGAAGCTTTTTAAAAACTTTCTCCTTTCGGGTCGAAGTTCGTAGGATCAACCCTCCTTATACCTCTCTTATAGTTTGTAATCCTAAAGGTGAGCCGATTTAACAATTGACAACTCGATTTCTTTTGTTGTTTTTTTTTTTTTGGATTTTTGATTACTTTATAATATTTTTGTATTTTTTTTATATGAAAATATTCACAAAAACAAGAATAACTTCTGAGAAAGGATCTTCAAAAAACAATCTTCAAATGATAACTTGAAATTCATAACACAGCCTCCCCGGCAGAAAATTGATCGAGTCAATAGTATATATATATAATATAGGTAAATCAGTAAATCACTTTAAACAAAAGCGATAAACCAATTCACAAATAAAATATAATTCCGGAAGTATCGACTTCGAAAGTAACCCATTCTAGTCGTTTCCCGGGCCGTTTATGTTCCAACGAGGCGTGAATTGAACTTTTTGTTGATGTTTGTGATCGGGATTTTGAATAGATTAAGATTTTTGATTTGGATTCTAATTTCTACAAATATAAAGCAAATAACAAATAAAGAAAAGCAATAAATAAAGCAATAACGACTTAAGCACGAAAAAACGTTAACGGGATTCTAAAACGCAACCTAAAAACCTAAAACTTCAAATTTTGACTCTAGAAAAGCAAATTTAATTTTTAAAAGTCCTAAATGATAAAAGAAAATTTTAGAAAAAAGAATTATATTTTTTTGACTTTTATTTAATTTATTATGAATTAAAAACACTTTTAATCTAAAAATATTATTAAAAATACTAAACTAATGTAGAAAAATATGAAAAATTCAGGAAAAGTACTTTGAATTATGAAGAATCTAAGAAAAAAATACTAACTGGAAAAATGGCTGAATGAATAAGCTGTAAATAAGCAAATATAAGTTGAATAAACAAAACACTAAGCAACCCTTATATAATAAATTTTGCAAGAGTAAATTGAAAAAGTCCCAAGGGCATATGGTAGTGGAGAGTGGTGTTAAGGCATGCGTGTGTTGAGGGTGAGGTCGCAGGTTCAAGTCCTGGACCTTTCCTTTTTAGAAAATATTTTTTTATTTTCTTTTTGAAATTTTAAAAGAACTAGTTAAAATAAGCTACTTTTATAAAAGGACTTTTAACAAAAACTTATTATCAAGCTAGAAATAAGCAGAATTAAGTGACAGTTTACTAAGAAAAACTTTAAGCTTTATACTTAACTAATTTTTTTGCTAAAAGCTTCTATAAGCTATACCTAAGATTGAAATTACGCTACTAAACTTTAATCAGATCAATAAGAAGTTCTAAACCCAAAAAAAGCATTCGTTAAAGCAAAACATATAATAAGTACTTAAACAGTTTTTGAGAAAATGCAAGGAAAATGACTTAAAGGAAGGTTACAAGCTCAATAATAAGCCACTAAACTAAGAAGCTAGACTTTGAAAACTCAAAACAAATTTAGCTAGTACTATAAGCTACTTAGTAAAACAAGAGTTAAGCAATTTGAGACACTTATAAGCTATGAAACAGCTATCTAAATAAGCTGATTACAGACATGATTTCTTTGATGTATAAGGCTTTTTCGATAAGGCTTTTTCAGATTTTTACCACTACTTGCAGACTAGCTTAAAGGACTCAAAAGCACTCTAATCAACTTAAAAGTTTGAGACAGATCAAGAACAGACCAAATTAAGCTAGATGCAATTAATATTAACAAAAAATAAGCTATAATAAACCCTATTTTAATCTGTATTAAACTGAATTTTTTTAAGAAACAAAGCTAACAAGCATGACTGAATTGAACCAAATGACCAAATGGCAGAAACAATGAACAAGGACTCTCAACATATTTTCAGACATGCAAATGCAACTTGTATTAAGCATAAAAACCACAACTTAAGAACCTTTTCAGATAATCTATCAAATAAGCAGTTTGGCTTAATTTTTGAACTAGCAGACTTAGAAAATGATAAAGCAAGCTTGAAAACTTAAAACTACTTATTCAAGGCTGATAAAAACTAAAATTAAGACTGAATTAGAGCTTATGGAAATTGATTTGAGTATCAGAAATAGCTCAACTACTATTTTACCATTTGTTAAATCCTTATCCCAAACACCCCTTTAAAAACAGATTTGCCAATTTAAAACTTAATTAAGACTTTTTAAGCTAAAAATTCTTGAAAACAGATGTTTAACTAAGTATGTTAAGACTTAATAAGCAAATTTAACCTAATGATAAGCACTTAATCATAAGCTTAACCCAATAAGCAGTTTTAAGGCTTTTTAGGACAGATTTATGAAGACTAAGTATAACTTAAAGACAGATCATGAGAAACATTCTAAAAGGAATAATAAGCAATATCAAGACTAAATAGACACAAATAAGCAGTAAATAAGCACTTTAATAAGTAAAAATAGAAAAATGACAAAATAAGCCTTTTTGAATGAAAAATGGAACACACCTTGATCCTTGCTTTAAACAAGGATTTAAGAGCTTCTTAAGAGCTTATAAGCTTATGCTGTTGAGCACCATAAGCCCATCCCTAATTGGCTTATCATCCAAAAGACAATCATGGAATAGTAATGATTAAGAAAATAGAACTTAACTTTTTATTGAATAACTTGTGAGTACAATGCTTGGAAAAGTAAAAAGCTTATAAATAAGCTTAAAAATAGGGAGTTTTACAATAAGCAGTAAAATAAAATGCTGGAAAAGTAAAGATGATAAAAGATGTCAGATTATCATTCTTGCTCGAAATTCTTCTTCTATTTATAGGGCTATGTGGTGAGGTGAAACCAGCCTAAGTCTTCAATCCATCCAAATCATGCCATATTTGCTTATGGAAAGCAACCAATCAACATTAAAACGCCATTTGACTTTTCCCCAATTCCTTGACGCGTTTTCATTCCAATAAGGAAGCCTTGAGAGTGCCAACCTGGCACTGAGGTGTCAGGATTTGTGTGAGAGTGCGTTGAAATCGTTCGAAGCATTGGAGAAGTGGTCTGGGCTTGGATTTGGTCTTCCCGCCCTTTTCGGGCTTATTTTATTATATTTCAAAATTGGGGTTAAAGGGTAACGGGGTTAAGGGTTGTTAGATTTAGGGACTAATGGTGTAAAGTGGTAAGGACTGACGGTGTTAGTCCTTGGGGATTAACGGTGTAATGGCTTGAGGACTAACGATGTAACTCACTTAATGGGGATATGTTTAGGGCTTTTGGTTGTTTTGGGCTTGGACGAGGTTTGGGCCGGTTTAGGATTAAAAGGGTTTTAAGGCCTTTGTTTAAATGGCTTAATGGGCTGACTTGGCCCATTAACTTGGGTTGGGTTAGCCCACTAATATGCATACGCCTTTGGCTTTGGTTTTCCACACTCATTCCAATCCCGTGCTCGGTTTTTGTCCGGTTTTTGCCTTGTTTTTGTCTTTTTGTGAATATCCGTTACCTGCACAGTACATAACATAAAACAAGCATATATTTGGCATTTTAAGTCCCTTTTTGGTTAATTACGCTCGTTTTATTTAGAAAAAGGGATGTGTATTTAAGCACATACCAATGAGACAGGACCTGAAAATGTTCAAACCGAAAATGATAAAGTCATTCTGTCCATGTCAGCAATTTGTAGTTCGTCTTCATAATCTCCTTTTGGAAGTTGTCTTAGCTTCCCCCCGAACCAGCAATCCTTTCTTGAGTAGATTCATAGATTTCTTGCAAGCCGCATTAAGAAGACTTGATGTGTAAAGCCCAAATGTCTGAAGTACACAATTAATTCAAAACCGTAACATCAAAGTCAATTAAGTCCCGGATGTCTGAATTTCTCCTTAAACGATAGTGATGATATAAATTGAAACACCAAAGTCAATTAAGTCCTGGATGTCATAATTATCCCCTCTAAATAGCTAAAATGATAACACCTAAGGCAACTAAGTCCTAAATGTACATATTTCTTCTTGCAAGATACTGACTATCTAAAGGAATCCTCATACATATCAAACCTATGTGTACCTCTTTTGTCAACTAATTATACTCCTTCAAAAATAAGCTTAGTGATTAATTGATAGGGGAAACATTAATTCAATCAGAAACATATCTCCTCACGCTTGAATTCATCTTCTAAAAACACTTCCCCCTTGGTATCTCAAATGATGGATGCTAAAAATCACAAGATATCGCTTCCCCCATGAGGTTGAAATAGTGCACCCGAAAGTAACAAGTTAAAACACTGATTTTCTCTGCGGTTATGACATTTCTCTTCTCGGAATGGCCTAAAATAAAAGAAGGCTATGGACTCTATCACGTGTACTTGTTGTACGTTCTAGTGTATCTACTCCATCCCCCTTGCTGGTTTTGATACCTCGGAATCAGCAAAACCTTGTACGTACCTATACTTGAGACCGTGTTCGAAGAATTACTAAGATTAAAACTATCTCGTGAGAATCAACATCAAGGCTTTTAAAACTATGTGATTATTTCCAAACATTCCTAAGTCTTTTAATACTATAAAGTGTTGGCAATATTGATCGAATGTAGTTTAAAGCCTGAATTCATTAAGTCTTAAATTTCAAATAAGTCCATAAAGTTTTAAGCAAATGACATCTAAAGCCCTTGTAGTTAATATAAATTAACTCCCTTTTAAATTGTTATCCGTCATTATCAAAAACTTGTATCCGTTTATTCCGTGACTTATTTTGAAAGACCATTTTAAAAGATTATTTGATGACGATTTCTCCCCCTCAAATAATGACCCGTTTTCTATTTAAAGAGCTGTTGTCATTGTTTGAGTGGTCGAATTATCTTTGAAAATCGTTTTGTGATTACTAAAAACACTGATTTATTGTGAAGACAACTTTTTACCAATAAAAATAAGATTTCTCTTATTTTGACAAATAAATGCACTGAAACGTACATTTATTTGAACAATCTTGGGTTATGAGCAAAGTATGTGATATGTGTGAAAACACATATCCGTTTTATATCAAAAATAGCCTTAAAAAGACAAAATTGTGCTTTAAATGCTTGAATATTGCTTGTTTTGTCTCTGTGATTGTGTAGGTGCAGATATTGCAAAAATCACAAGAAAACGGTTAAAACAGGGCAAACACGAACACAGGAACGGAAGAGCACACAAAGAGCCGGAAGTTTTCTACAAAAAGGTCAAAAAGTCAGTAGTGGTCAACCCTCAGTCAACCCTTGGTCAAAGTCACAATAAGACAAAACCCAAAATCCCAAAAGCAGTCCCTCAAAAATCACCAAATTGCAAAATTAACCCTAAAACCTAACCCCGTTATCTTTTTATTAATAAAAAGATAACGGGCGTTATCCCTTATAACAAATAAAAACCATACCTGTTAACATTTCCAAAGCCCAAAACAAACACCCACGGCCCAATCCCTTTATAAGCCCAAAGTCAAACAAGTATAAACCCCGGGTCAACGAAGTCAAACCTTCCCTTATACAAGTTTTTAAGCGGGAAAAGTAGTTTTTTACTATTCACTGTCTTCTTCAAGTTTTACCAAGCTCAAAACAAAGGGCAAATGCTAATTAAGTATGTGGCAGGGTAATTCATGTGTTAAGAATCACTATGGCAGGGTAAAACATCATCAAGCTTTCTCATTGGCCAATACCCACAAAGGGAATCACACGTGGATTGTGAAGAAACACACAAAGATGCAAGATTTTACACTAAAGCCTGCCTAAAACAAGCATAAGGTGTCACATCACAAATTGCCACACTGGCAATCCGTGTGAGCTATAATTTGATCCAACGGCCCTAAGTGATGATCCAATGATTGAAGGAATGTACGGACAAGATTAAGAAGAGCGTGTAACTGAATTTAGACCTAGAAGCTTCAGTAACAGGCTATAAATAGCCCATCTCATACACACAATATCTTATCTTTTTTCTGTAATTTTTCTTTCAAAAAAAATTAGTTCTGTGGGATGAAAGGGATTAAGAGGGAATTTAGTGTTGCCAGAACTCCACAAAAAATAGAGTTGCTGAAAGAAAGAATATGACACTAATAGAGGCAGCTAGGTCTATGCTAGCAAATTGTGTGATAAAGGATGGTGCCTATCAGCTAACATGATAGTCCGTGTGGTATTCTAAACGGCTTTTCCTTCTTTTATCCTCATCCAGTTTGGGATTTCTCCACCATGGGAGTTTATCCACAGGGTCACAAGAGATCAAAACCGTATTTCTTTAATGATTCTTGTGATATTTAGAAGGGGTAATACAAGATGCCTATGGGATTTTGAAAAATCTTTAATCCAATAAATATGAAAAATTTTACCATTCATTGACATCTTAAATTTTGAAACACCATGATTTTAGCCAAATAGTTCTCAATGTTCAGTGAGATGCAGCAAAGATGATATCATCGACATATAGTTGTACCAGAAGTAGTTCCTTACCGTCTCTGTGTATGAACAATGTGGGATCCACTGAACCTTTGGAGAAGTCTTGGGATAGCAGGAACGAAGACAACATGTCATACCATGCACGTGGAGCTTGTTTCAACCCATAAAGAGCTTTCTTAAGCTTGTACACGTGATTTGGTTTATCTTTATCCACAAACCCATCTGACTGGCTAACATAAACTTCTTCCTGCAGATTACCATTCAGAAATGCAGTCTTCACATCCATTTGGTAGACGACCATGTTCACATGAGCAGCAAACGCGAGAAAAATCCTTATAGCCTCTAATCTTGCAATCGGAGCAAAAAACTCTTCAAAAATCGGTTCCTCCTCGTGTCGGTTACATGAGTCCACTATCGTTGCTTTTGTTCTTTAGTATACCTCCCAGTTCGTCTAGTTTCACTTTGTATATCCACTTCAAAGTAATAACCATAACTTTATCTGGTCGGGGTACGAGCTCCCATACTTCAAGGCGTTCGAACTCATTGAGCTCTTCTTGCATTACTTCGATCCAGCAGGATTGAGTCAACGCGTCTTTATATGTCTTGGGTTTAACAGCAGTGAGGAAAGCATCGTAGTAACAGAAAAGAGCTTGCTCATGTAACTGCAGCCTTGTGGAAACTAGTCTATCGAGTTCACCAATAATATTTTCAAGTGGGTGATCCTTAGTCCATTTGCTATTATGTTCAGAAATTTGGTGATCGGTATGCACAATTGTATGAATAGAATCCGACGATGAAGATTGATCAGAAGGGATTTCTAGAATTGGGAGGCCAAAGTACGGATCATTACCTATATGTGCAACTTCAATATCATGATTGTCTTCTTTAACGTCGTTAGGAATGATGGGAGGTTGAGTTTTAGGTATTGTTTGAGAGTTTCTTGGTGATGGTGCATCTTGGTCAACTGTAGTAGAGGAAGGTGAACTGGTTGATACAGCGGGTACTGGAGCTACTACTTCATCAATTGGATCAATGACTTCAGGGGCTTGATGATCAACACTAGGTGGGGGATTAAATAATTCATCGAACAATGGTTGAAACAACATATCCCAGTCAGTTCTTGAAGGTGGTACACACGGTGTTGAAGGATGAGGGTTTGGAATGAGTCTTGAACTGATTGTTGCAGGAGTCATTTCATGAAGTGCGGGTCCTGAACTGCTGTGTTTAGAAGCCATTGCGGTCAGCTCATCAAAGTCAACGTGAATGGCGCGCGACAATTATTCATCTGGTACGTCTGTTGTAAATCTGGAATGCTTTCTTTGTGGGTGCAAAGCCAATGAAAATACCTATATTGGCCTTTGGTTGTAACTTGCCCAAGTTCTCGCTATCATTCGTTGGGTAGCAGAGTGCACCAAACACATGAAGATACGATAGGTCAGGAGGTTTGTTGTGCATAAGCTCGTATGTTTTTACCGTGTAAAAGGTCGTTACTTGGATTATTTTGGGTATAACCGGCTTGTAGCAACACGCTTCGGCCATAGAAAAAAAAAATGCGACGCCCGCGCGCTCCACTCGCGTCTACTCTCGCGCTCTACATAGTGCGGGGGGCCTTTGGGCTTTTCTTAAAAAAATTTTTTAGGGGGAGGGGATGTTTTCGTTTCTTTCAAAACAATTTTGTTGTTGGAGAGCGGGCTACAGGATGTTTTATGTGAGATGCCACAACCTTCTCATAATATTAACGCAATGTTGATTAACAAACTCAGTTCCATTATCTGTTTTGATGCGTCGTTCGGACGGTTTCCTTAAGTTGTACTGGGATCATCTTCAAAAAATTGATAATAAAAGCTGGAGCTTCATCTTTTGCCGATTGCAAGCATTTTTAACACATGTAATCGAGATGTAATCAATCACAATAACATGGATGTATTCTTTCCATTAAACTCGCGAACACGTATTGGTCCCCACACAGATCATTGTGACAACAGAAGAGCTTTATTGATCTCGTGTCTTGCCTAATGCACATGCCAGGAACACATATATGGGCTGTTTCAAACTTGTGCTTAGGGAGACCTCGAACAAGACCATGTCTGGCAAGATGATTAATAGCTCCGAAGTTCAAATGAGAGAGACGACGATGCCATAACCAAGACTTGGTTTTAGAGGCCTTTGACAAGAGACAGATAGGAGAGGACGCCATCATATCCCCAAGAGAGAGTGTATAAAGATTGTCCTCCCTCGAGATCAGTTAATAAATCAACATCTTATAGAATACGAATGTAGCAGGGTGTGTTGACGAAACGCAAACTTCCAAGATTGAATCACATAAATTTGCCCCCAACAGAGATTAGGATTATGCCCAAAGTCACTTTCAACATAATAAACCCTTAAAATTGTAACATCGACCAATATGATAGTTCAAAACCCATTAATCTTCTGCTACTGATCATTGCCGAATCTGGACTGTAACCCAAGTACTTATTGACGAAATGGTGAGCATGAAGAGCAATATTCGGGTCAATATGCTTGAAGCGCCGCGCGTCCAAATACCAGAGGACAATTTGGACGACATGCATTCATCAAGAGAGGAAGATGGAAAAATTGGAAACTATGGATCCCCAAGATTGACTGGGTTCCAAATGTGTTAGCAGTTACAGATGTAATAACCTTATAATTGTTAACTGGAAAACTAGTTTGACTTCCTAGGTTTCCTTGAGGTAACTAATGTGAAAGACAGGTTTAGGTGTTTTATTATCTAGAGCAGATGATTTCCTAAGGGGCACTTCAGTAGTTATGGTAATCCTAGTTAAAGGGCACGCATTTCCTACTATAGTGAAGGTTTGATCAGTAGGTCTCTAGATATATCCAATATTGGTAAACACCTTTCCTTAGGTTCCAAACTTTTCTCTTTGAATTTTTCTTAACAGATCTAGATTTAGCACGAGCATTCACATTATTGATAAAATCAAGAACACACAAATCATGATTATCAGAAAGCATGCAACCATTACACTTAACACATTTAAGGTCAGAATTCACATTAAGCTTGGAATGATGCACAAGAGCAGTTCCTTTTGGTTCAACAACATGATCTTTATTTTTCAAACTAGATTTTACTTTCCTGGAGTGGGCTTCTACTTTATTCTTTAGAATTCTACTTTGTGTTTGCTGAATCTTATCTTTCTTTGTATTGCCTAAAGGATGTGATCCGCTAGCACTAGTAGACTGTTTTACTCCTGTAGAAGACAACATAGGTTTGTTAGAAGCTAGGTTTGAGGTATGGACTGTTGTTGTGTTTCTTGAGGATGTGACGGGCTCAGTGATATCTTACTCTTTTGACTTTGTTCATCGGGTCACAACCTATTTGTTTCTCCAGAACTGTTGATACCTAGGATAGTGTTTTACTGATTTTAGAAGGATCTCTTGAATTAGTTTAGTATATTACAAGGCAGGTTTATGAGTGATCTAAGGATAATTAGCTTTAATTTGATCGAACTAGAATCCCAATAGAAACGCGGCTTATTCTTGAGAATGATTTATATAGGATGTGTGAGCTTGTCCTTTTATTTCAACATTTGGGGGTTATTGGTTCCACATTAACCTTGATTGCAACTCTGGATCACTAGGGTGGTTTGAAACATTTTTATCAACTTGGGATTTTCCTTTAATTCATCCTGTGGAGTGCTGTTATTGCCAAAGCTGTTTCCTGAAGCCTTGCATTTATAATCAGAATTTCCACAAGACTTTAAGTTGGCGTGACTTATTAAATTAGCCACATTGTTCTTTTGATTGAATACGTGCTGGTTTAATTGAGTCATAAGTTGGCTTGATAGGTCTGTTCAATTGCCCATTCTCAGCAATAAGCCTTTGTACCCTATGATACTAATTCAATATTTATGGTTTCACTTCTTCTAAAGTCATGTTTGATCTTTCCTTATCTTTATTTCCACTGTGAGAGAGATTTGATTATTCTTTCTCAATCTTATTTAACCGTGTCTTTCTCTGGGACTGAGATTTTCAATTTTCATTTAATTCAAACAATGATCAAAACTTGGAACATATTTGATTTGAACATGATATTTTTCCCTTTGAAAAAAATTTCCTTTTTAGTTGAGTGTCAAATTCTAAAGAGATGGCATTGTTTTTCAAGAATGGTAAAACATTTTGAACAGTTTTCGTAGTTTCCCTTTTAAACAAAATCCGTTTGAAGCTTAATCCTCAAGTTTGAGACAACTTTTTGACATTCATGCACATTCACAGAATCATTCTCCACGGAAGGATTAACAAGTAAGTTCACAATATCTTTGCTCATCACTTGTTCCAAGAGTCGTTTATTTTTGTTAAAAAATTGAATCATCTTAACTTAAAATGTTTTTGATCAATACGCGATGTCTGTTTCCCAGCATGTTCATTTGTTTATAGACAGACATTTTAAAACTTCAGAAAGTTCATCAACCAAATGTTGGTTGAATGTGCTAAATAAGTCCTTCAGAGCTTGTACAAATGGAATTATTTCATCCTTAGAACAAGCTTTTGTATGTTTGAAACCCCACAAACCCTCAGTGATAGCTATGGGTGTGGTCCTTTCTTTAACTACCACATCAAAGGTAGCAAGATGGTGTTTATTTTTAGTCGCGACGCGCACTCTCTCATCTCGTGTTAACCATGCAGACTTTAGGAAGTCTTTTGGAACCTCAAACATTGGTAGGTCCGCTCTCGATCAAAAGTGTGGGTTCTGAAGAATTCATAGAATTCTGAGACCAAAAGGCTTGTTCAACAGATAATTCAGTTTGTGGAACAAATCGTATTGAAAAATCTTTATAAAGTTGGTTAAGAGCAGTATAATTTATCGGTGTGGTATCAACTTGCTTTTCCTTTTCTAACATCATATTATCCTTATGTTTTAAAAGCATTTTGGAACGACTCTCTTCAGCAAGTGCAAAGGTCTCTTCTAAGTCAGGAATCTCAATAGGATTAGTTTGAACAATAATATCACCAACATATAGCTTTGGTTTTCACTGCTGAGCTTTTTGCAGATAGAAGGTATTTTGAAAACCTAGAGCTTGTTTAGTGGTATTATCATAGAAAAACTAAGGTTTTGTCAACATGTGAACAGTTTGTGCAGATTGATCTCTTTTAAAAACAATATTATCTAGATGTTTGATATGCTTTTCTAGAGCTATTTCTCTATCAATGTTCTTAGATTCTTCTTTCTTAAAATCATTTTTTAGAAGAGTATAACCGTTTTGTAATAAAGATTCTTTTCTTTTAAATGTCCTGAAAGAGTTTGTTTAAGAAGATCAATCTCTACAGACTATGCACATGTGTCTAAAACGTTATCCTTACTCCTTAACTCAAGATTTTGTCCTTCTTTCAAAACTTTAACTTGTTCCTTATATCTTTCAAGCTCAGTAGTTAAGGTATCATTGACACTCTTATTTTCCAGATTTATCTTTGTTATAATTAGCAACTTGGTTTTTTTTTGTTGTATCAAGCACAGATTAATATTAAATCATCTTGTTGTGCAGAAGAATTAGAATTTTGTTCAATCATAGAATTAGAATTTTGAACATTTAAGATAATATTAAATCATCACATACTGAGAATAAAGAATGATATTGCTATCACTGGTTATTTCAGTCTCTGAATGATTCACAACATTCGACTGTTGTTGAGAAGTCGACATCACCTGCAAGAACTTTCGATTTACCGCCATTATGGTATTCATATTATCATGATTGTGTACCTCAACAAGAGCATCTAAACCATAATGAGATAAATTCATCATGAGAGCAACTTTGGCAGTGTTGAGTTCATCACAATCAGAGTCATATGCATCCAAATCATCAGCTGATAAGCTACATATGAGTAATGAAGTCTATGTTGCCTTGGACCTTCAGGAATATCTGGATCTGCCAAAAAGCTACGCGAGCACAGCCTCCTCATTTAGAATTTGAACCATGTGCTTAGCTTTGTTGCCACACAACACTTTCTCCTTAAACCACGAATATCCCTTTTTCTCTTTAGGTTTGGTGCACTGTCTCGACTTGTGCCTTCCCCTTTGCAGTGTTTAGCAATTAACCGTCCTCTGTTTTTCTAGGACAGATTCTTACACTTGCTCTGGTGTGTAAGTCCTTGAAGTACCTGCAGCAAAAGAAGTTTGTCTCCCCTGAATTGGTTGTAGTGTCACTCTTCCATTATTGATGGTTTAGCCTTGTTGCCTAGGGTTAGACGAGTTTTTCAGCTGATTATTGGTAGTGGGATAACGGGAGGTGGACAATGCCAGTCAAAATGTGACATCATGTGATTGATGGCATCAATGGGATCATCACCTTTTTGGAACACTGGAACAATTAGACCGGAGTCTTGTTGGGAAAATTCAGATTGTTAGTTAATTTGGGGAGGATATTCTAATTGAGGGATGGATGATGATGGAGAATAAATGTTGTGGTGAATTGATGATTAAAAATCATTGGATGGATAAGTTACTGAAAGAGGTGTTGATGATTGATGAGTTGAGTATTGTTAAGACTGATAAGGTGAACCATACTGTGAAGATGGATATGTTGAAGCTGGTGGTTGAAGTTGAGTGTTTTTAGGTAATGTAGTTGATGAGTTTGATAACGGTGAACTGTGTTATTTGGTGAAGATGCAACTAAAGAAGAGGATCAAGGTTACGTTCATGCATCAAACGACTTCAATTGCTTGTCGTTCATGTTGTTCCAAGTAAAGCATGAAGACCCCCTCCCCCCTCCAATGGGTTCAACATTGGTAGTGTATGCAAGTCTTTGACCAATGTTACTCAGTAAACAAATTGCTCCATTCATTAGGATATTCCCTTTTTTGTTTTTTCTCCCTGTGTGTTCAAAAACTTGGTTATTAACTTGAAAAATTGCTCCAGTGGCATCTTGGTAGATGTTCATTCATTGAGTAGCATGTGATTCTTAAGTAGTACTGAGTACACGACTCACCTTTCTTGTAAGTGAACTTATCAAATTCATGAGTCAAACTTCAGTCTGTTCTTGCTTTGTTAATGACGTTCCTTGCATGAGCAGTTTAATCTTCTCCTAAAGATCCTTGGCTACACGATGTTGACTCACAAGAGCATAAACGTCTATAGGAAGGCCTTGGAGAATGATATTAATTGCTTTGATGTCACAATCAACTTGAATGGCTTCTGCAGGGGTGAGCTCAGTATTTCTCCTAAGTATTGTTTCACCCATCCACTGTGATTGTTTGGCCAGACGAGTGGGAACTTTCTTTTTAATGGAAGAAGCAAGGATCATATTCTTTCTCCATGTGGTATATTCATCATATAAAGTTCCATTATGATTTTCCATGAATCTTACAAATGTTTTTCAAGCATCGATGGTTTATTGTCACCACCCAAGAGAAGTGATTTATCAACAAGAGTCGTCATTGATAACGTGGTATCAAAAAGATTACTAATTGATCGATCGGTGGTAGAAAGAAATTGTGTTTCAATGTGTGGTTGTTGAGTCTTGAAATAATTCTTTGAAACTACAGGCGATTTACAATTCTCGACCAAAATCCGGAAACAATGTTAATGTTCCGGGATTTTTACAAAGTCAAAGAAATAACCGTATAATTTAGAAATTTAGAAATTTGAGTTTGTTTGGTGTTGGTTTGAAAGTTACTAGTTCGGTTTGCACTTTGTTCAGTTGTCAAGAAACTTTACTAGTTCGGTTATCTTGTTCGGTTCCTAAAGGAGTAACTTAGTTTAGTTGAAAACTAGTTCGGCTCAAGAGAAAAATATAGTTCGGTTGGTCTTGTTCGGTTAGTCTGGTTCGGTTTGAGCTAATAACAACTCGTTCGGTTCCAACTAATAACAACTAGATCGGTTCCATTGGTTTGGTTAACTAGTTCCGTTAACACGTTCGATCTTCTAGTTTGGTTCCAACTGAATCAACTAGTTCGATTCCAATAGAAGCAACTAGTTCTGTTCCAACTGACGAAACTAGTTCGGTTCAAACTAAAATCAACTAGTTCGGTTTCAACACAAACAAACTAGTTCGGTTCCAACAAAAACAACTCGTTCGGTTACAACTACAACGACTAGTTCGGTTATAACTATGACGAAACCAAATTTTTCAAAACTCAAAAAGACACATTTTTATTGGTTTTTTTTTCAAAAAATCTTGTACAACTAGTGTTACTAACCCTATAGGAACAAGAAAAATGACAACTTTAAGGTTTTTTTTTAAGCCAAAAAATTTTAAATCAAGATTTTGCTCTTTATAAAGGTTTTGAACACGAATCAAAAGACAAACACAAAAATTAAACACACCACTCCATGACTCTTGATACCAATTGTACAATACTAGTAATCTTTGATATTATGCAAGAACTAGAGAGATAAGTTGGTTGTTTCATTTCTCATTTCACACACATAATATTATTATCATCTATTCCATATTACATTCTCTCTTAAGAAACTTTCCATCCCACTTATCTCTTTAGTTCTTGCATAATATCAAAGATTACTAGTATTCTATAGGTTTCTATATTTGATTGCTAGTATTGGAATGCTAAATCCTTAAAATCTTTTATCTCTTTATGTTTCTGTAGAGTTTTGTATGAATTAGTACTGTTATTCATGTCATTAAAAGTTTCTGCCGTTAAGTATAATTAGTGCTGCTAGTTATACTTAATACTACTAAGTTAATGCGGTTAGTTATACTTAATACTGCTGGTATAATTAACATTGTGAAAGTTGGTGAGAATAAAAACAGAAAGATAGATGTGTAAAAATAGACAGAGTGATTTGGTGAGAAAAAGAATTGAGAGAGTTGGTAAGAATAAAAACAAAAAGAGAGATGTGTGGAATAAAAATAGACAGAGAGTTTTGGTGAGTAAAAGAATTAAGAGAACTGGTGAGTTGAAAAACAGAAAGAGAGTTGAATATATTAAAAACAGACAGAGTGTTTGGAATGGAATTGGAGTTAATGTTGGTGACTCAAAGTTAATGCTGCTAGGCATAACTTAATGCTGTTAGGCATAACTTAATGCTGCTAGGCATAACTTAATGCTGCTAGGCATAACTTAACGCTGCTAGGCATAAGTTAATACTGCTGGCATAACTTAATGCTGCCAGACATAAGTTAATGCTGCTAGGCATAACTTACTACTGCTATTAAACGTTAATGATGTTGAGGGTATTTTCATAAATACTTCGATTAAGGGTTTCAATCACTCATTTAATCAATTTCATTCAATCATATACTCTCTAATCCCAAAACCCCTAACTTATAGTCATCAATTCATTCATCAAAACCAACACAATGACGGACTCTACAGTTTGGCTGATACTCAAACATTGGTCATGTTTTTGTACCCTAAACTGCATGAAAGTGATAGGGTTTGAACAAATTGTGGATTTTTGAATGGCACACACCTAAAGTTTGCTGTAACCGTTAATCGTACTATATACACATTCATGTATTGAACAATTTTAGCTATTGTAAGTGGAAACCGTCTCAATGGGGAAAGTAAGTTTACTGCCCTAGTGGTATGGGAATGAAGGCATAATCGTTTACTAAAGCATATGTTGGAAGTGACTTCAACTGGATGATGAGGAAGGTACGGGTTGCTTGCCAAATGCTACCATTTTTGAAGAACTTACAAGGGTAGGGTATGAGAAACTTTCTCAGAAGCTAACTTTCTATAAGGCATTCTTTTCCCCCACAATGGAAATTCCTTATTCATACGATTTTTCAATGGCCTAAGTGCTTAAGGACTACTGCTGGAATGAATTTATTAGCATCTATGCTTCTGCAATTATCTGTTTAGCTGCAAACCAGCATTTTTAACTTTTCCAAAGTACATATTTAAAGTATGGTGTAAGAAACATGGAGAATGTGTCTGGTAAATTCTTGTTGTATCCAGATTTGTACAAAGTCTTTTTGGAATAAAAACTTGAAGGGGATGTAAAGTCACAAGAGGAATTTATGATGCACCCTCTCATACTAAGGAATTCTTTTAAAGAATTAGAGAGGGTAGGAAAGGTTTTTCTAGAAGGGAAAGGAAAACACCTCTAGTTTCCAAACAATGGTGGTGCAAAACCAAGCTAAAATAGGTGAAGGTTTAGCAATACCCACTGATCCCCATCACATACTCATTCAACCATCAGCATCTCAACCTCAAAAGAAATAAAGATCAAGAAGGCCAAAGAGAAAGGACACTGAGATACCTCAGTCTAGTGGTCCTACAAATAATGTAGCAGATGAGGCTCTTAATGAGAAGATGGATGACAGTTCGGTAAGGGCTGCCACTACTGGCTTAGATGCAGAGCAGGACAGTGGTAACATCAATAAGACTTAATTCAAGGCAACACCTAATGAACCAAGTTCCCCAAGAACTAGTTTAGGTGGTGGTTCTAAGCGCCAAGAAACCATAAGGGATACTATTGCTCAAACTGGGTTTGAGTATGTATCTAAAACTTCCAATGATCCACTGCTCGCAAGAGGTAACACACTTCGAAGTGGTGAGGATAGACTGAAACTTGAGGAATTGATGGAATTTTGTACCAAATTGCAACAAAGAGTTCTTGACCTGGAGAACACAAAGACTGCTCAAGCTCAGGAGATTACAAGTTTGAAAAGGAGGGTCAAGAGACTAGAAAAGAAGAATAGGTCAAAAACTCATGGGCTTAAAAGATTATACAAGGTTGGTCTGTCAGCTAGGATTGAATCCTCTAAAGATGAAGGTTTGGGTGAAGAGGATGCATCCAAACAGGGGAGGATTGATGATATTGATGCTAATGAAGACATTTATCTGGTCAATGTTCACAGAGATGAAGATATGTTTGGGGTAAATGATCTTGAAGGTGATGAGGTGATTGTTGAAACTGAAGTTGCTTCTAAAGATGTAAACTTAAGTGTTGATGAAGTTACTTTAGCTCAAGCACTTGCAGCTTTGGAAAAGTGCAAAAAACCAAGGCTGGCAAGGTTATGTTACAAGAACTAGAGTAAGGTACACTTACAACAACAACTACTGCTACAACAGTTACAGCTCCTAGCACAGACCCAAGGCTAAAGGGCTTGTTATTCATGAAGAGGAGCAAGCAACTACACCAATAGTTTCTTCTCAACAACCATCACAGGTTAAGGTTCAGGACAAGGGTAAAGGAATCATGGTAGAAGAACCTTTGAAGATGAAGAAGAAAGATCAAATCAGTTTTGATGAACAAGAAGCTATAAGATTACAAGCTGAATTTGATGAAGAGGAGAGACTTGCAAGGGAAAAAGATGAAGCCAACATTGTTTCATGGGATAATGTGCAAGCAATGATAGATGCTGATTATCAAATGGCTCAACAAAAGGACTTGCAACAATAAGGCAAAAGAAAAGAGGAACCAACCACCAACTAAAGCTCAAAAGAGAAATATAATGTCTACTTATTTGAAAAAAACTTAGATGGATATAAGCACAATCAATTAAAGAACAAAGCTTGATGGATATTCAGAAGTTATTTGACAAAGCTATGAAAAGGGTAAACACATTGTAGCCTATTGATACAGAATTTGTTGGAAGGTAGGTAAAAGTAGGCTGAAGCAGAGATAGCACAAGAGAGTAGTTCAAAGAGAGCAGGGACTGAGCTAGAACAAGAAAGTATTAAGAAGCAAAAGTTGGATGAGGATAAAGAAACAGCAGAGCTTCAAAGACTAATAGAAGTTGTTCTTGATAAAGAGGAAGTAGCATTGTTGCTATTCCTTTGGTATAATCCTCAAGCTTGTGACTAAAAGATCCATTAAAGAAATGGGAAGATACCTTTTATCAGATAATCAGGCTGATGGAAGATTCAAAGATATACTTAGTCCTTCCAGCCTTATGCTTAAAAGCTGCGCGCGCTCGCTCGCGCGCTCTGATTTGGAAACCTTGTTAGAATTTGGTATAAAGCATAAACATGGATCAACAAGAGCCAAAAGTAGGTCTATGATGGAGTAGTACTATGGGATGATCTAAAGACAATGTTTAATCCACATGTTGAAGATCAAGTATGGAGGAATCAACATGATTACAGAGTGTTGGATTGGAAAATGTATGACTCATGTGGAGTTCATTCTTTAAGGATGAAACATATGCACATTCATATGCTGGTAGAAAAGAGATATCCCTTTACACCTGCTACAATTACTGATATGTTAAACAAGAAGCTTCAATGTGAGCATTTTAGTAAAATGGTATATCAGCTTCTTAAACTTCTTACAAAATAGCTCAAGAATCAATGAAGTGTTTGGAAGCATCCTCCTGGTGATCAATGAAGCTTTTAATGAAGAAACTTGAGATTTTGAAGAAGAATATCAAGTTTAGGGGAGGATTGTTGGGATTAAAAGGCTTCATGATGATCTTGAAGTTACTACTGCTAAGGTTTGTGTTAATGCTGCTAAGCAAAACTTAGTGCTGTTCAGTAATCTTAATGAAAAATATACTAAGTAGTTAGTACTACTAGTTCATAGTTACTACTGGTAGTGTAACTTAGTACTGCTAGTATATATTAGTAGTGCTAGTTACTGCTGCTAGTATATGTTAGTACTGCTAGTGTAAAGTTAGTACTGGTGGTGAAGATTAAAGAAAATATTCTAAGTAATTACTAATGCTTGTACACAGTTAATGTTGTTGGTGTATAAGTTACTAGTTCTTGTTAAGAGTTAATGTTGCTGGTACAAAGTTACAACTGCTGAAAGATTACAACTGCTAAAAGATAAAGATTTCTTGAAGATCAAGATTACTTATGAGATAAGGATTGTTATTTATAGAATAGATCTTTAAGAATAATCTAAGTTTTAGTAATATATTGTAAATCGAATAGGACTCCTTGGTGTATAAAAGGAGGTCCTAGGGCATAGAGTTTAATATCCAAAAATCTAGAAATCTTTTGTTTATGTATCTTAGTAGTATAATTCATAGCTTCAAGGTTTTGTAACCCTAATACTAGGAGAGTATTCGTATTATTTGTAATAATAATATTGGAGCTTTTATTGTTGAATTATATTGTTTTGTGTTACTGTTTCATTGAAGAATTCTTCTTATATTAAAGATTAGATTCCACATAATCTTTAGTATTATCAAATAAAGTTTCTTAAACTAAGTTGTTTTAGATTTATCTAGCATAACTAAACCTTAAACAAGCTTAAGGAATTCGATCATTAGAAGTTAACTGGGATCCAACACAAAGTATACGGGGAATACATGTTAACGACACTTACTAACAAATCCTCAACAATTCCTTAAGGGGTAAATGTACGACTGTCGGTTAGCTAGTGTTGTCTAATGTCTCGGTCTCAGCAAGGCCTTTCATCGGTATATTTCATGTAGGTGGTGTAGGGCATAACGTTCACTCATCAGACCCTGTGATCGACGAGGGCGTCACGGTGCTTAAGGTCCCTAATGCTACAAAGGTTATTTTGAAATTCCTACCTGACATCACACTCCTTTGTTACTCTTTTTCTTAAGAATAGCGTCATAAACGGGCCCCCTAGGTAATACTTTATATGCCTTCCATTTTTTCTTTCCAACTCGGTTTCCTGACAGAGAGTTTGTTGGGGAATTATATTTAAGTTGATAAGACAAAACATATGAAAGATGAAGGACTTAAAAGACAAAGGAGAATTCTTTAAAAGATGGAAGATTTTGAAGATTCTGAAGATAAACTTAAATGTTAAAAAGATTTATTAATATCTTTATTTGTTCTTATCCTTTGTAAACCTAATATCTCTATTATATAAAGAGATATAGGTCGTGTTGTTTTCTGTATGTATTAAGATGTGAACATCAGAAAAGTGTGTGTGTGTGTGTTCTAGGCGTCAAGTCTCATTGTAGACGCCAAGGGTTTGGTTTTGCGTTTAGCCTCAGGATCTTTTTGATTCCTTGTTATAGTTCAGATATAACACGTTCTACATTGATCAAGGTAGAATTGGGTTTTAGTATTCATGTTTATCATAGTTGAAGATATTGATAAAACATTGTTATGAGTAACTTTGATTCTGTGTTATTATTTTGATGTGCAAATTTATTAATCATTGTCATTCATGATCCAAGTATAAAGATCTAACCAATCCTGAGCTTAAATGATTTATCAGGTGGTATCAGAGCCATGTGGCTCGTGATCTAGGATCTACAAGGTTTATGGAGTCGATTCTATAAAGGTACAAGTGTCAAATTTTCTGTTTTTGGGTTACTTGGCAATTTTGGTGAAGTTAAGGTTTTTGGCAACCCTAATTAGACAAGACCTGTTTGTTCCTGTCTTTGAAACCATGATTAATTGGGTTAGGCCTCGCGTCACTCTTAGAAGTTGTATGATTTAAAGGTATTAGGGTTGAACAAAACCCTAAAAGTGAAGGAAGATTGGACGATTTAAGGGAAGGATAGAGCAGATGGTTATTTAATGTGGTATATAAAAGGGGTTTATTTACAAACCCTAATTTGAGCAGGTTACATAAATTCTGTCCTTATTGATTAAAGCAACAATGATAACAATTAGGTTTTCCTTATAAATCCTAATTCAATAAAGACACAAGGTATTAATTTTGGACGAGTAATCTTACTGGCAGTCTACAAGAATATCGACTTAAAGTTAATTTTTGTTTTGAGTAACTTTACTAGTAAAATGCTATGTTTCGTCTGAGGTTACTATGATATGACGAGTAAGGTTTGAGAATAGTTGTTCATACTGCCAGGATGTGTAACAAGATGTGGATCCAATTGGGTTTTTATACAGCTACAAGGTATGATTAATACTGATGTTTACAAATTGTTACTACTGTTTGGGATTCGAATGTGTTTTGTTTCTACTGCTTGTCTCGTCAGTTAATACTGCCAACGTTAGTGTTAGTACTGCTGCTTGAAAGTCTTGGTACTGCTTAAGATATAGGGTTTCTGGTATAAAGCGCTTGGTTTGATCGTATGCTAATGAGTTTATAAAGTTACATGTTTTTGCTGCCAATGATGTTAAAAGAGAAGTTTGTATTGCTTTGTTTATACTTTATGCTGTCAACGAATACAACTTAGTGTTGCTGAGATTTGTGAGGGTTTATGCTGCCATAATCTTGATTCGCTATTACTATTGCTAAGGTGTTTAAAAGCAACAAGTTTCTGTATATAAAAGAAGACGCAGCTTCATGATTATGGTGGGAACAATAGTAAAATGTTTATGCTGCTGATGGTATTGAAAGGTCTGATTAATGCTGCCCATATTCGTTACTGCTGCTTATTATACTTAGTGCTGCTTGTTGTTTGGGTGTTTGTACTGCTAGCATATAGCAGTTAATACTGCTAGGCTTTTTCTAGTAGTTAATACTGCTCGAGCATATTGATATTACTACTGTCAAACTTAAAGTTTTAGATCATTCTCGGACAGTTTCTACTGCTAGCTTTGTCTATTATCGGACAACACACGCTGTTTGGATCTCAAACAGATTTGATTTTTAAAGAAAATGGCTCGTTTTGAATTTATTAAAGATGTGATTACGAAGACGATTGATTATTATTTATTTGATGTTTTAGTTGAGTTTTTCAGATGTGTGTTCTTATCATATCTTAAAGTGGGTGTTACACTTTGAAGATAACTTGTTCGTGCTTAAATGATGTTGACAAAGACTTGAGGAATCTAGTGCAATGTGTGATTTTTCTTATGATGCTCAATGCGTACATTGGCTATCACTTAAAGGAGTTACGTTGTAGTGCTCAGTGTCTCATTTAATTAAGGATAAATGAGGATTCTTTCAAGAGGTTGCGGTCTACTTATACTTTGGTCTTGGTATGAGTTTGACGTCACGTGGATAGTACAAGATATAAGACACAAGTTTGGGTTATTCTGCTTCAGCATCAAGTTCGTAATACTTAGTTTTCTTCATCATAGAGTCTATAGAATTGAAGATTCACGAAATGGTTAACATATGGGTTTTAGGGGAAGCTTATTGTTAAAATGTTTAACCATTTACATGAACCACATGAGGTGAAGATTTTTACTACTGTAAGTCATTATTACTACAGCTAGTTTAAGTTTCTACTGCTCAAGTTCATTTATCTTAAGGCGCGTCATGGAGGGTAATTTGAGTCATTGGAAGGCTGGATTAGAATGTGTATATTGGTTTAAGTGGTCAATGAGTTAAAGTTTGCTTAAATCATATGTCCCCGTATTAGGATTAAGACAAAATGGGAAGAAGTGATGTTTAGCCGGTACATTTGGCAACTTATAGATCCTTAAGTGTCGCATGGTACAAAGGAAATATGACAATAGTGGAAAGGTTTAATCGTGTCAGGGAGATGTTTACATCTCAACTTCTCTATTCCAGGGGAAGTTCGTACACGACTATTTATTTGTTTTGTCATCATCAAATAGGGGAAGATTGTTGAGAAATTTGATGAGACAAAATAAATAAAAGACTAAACCAGCGAAAAGAAGGGTCTAAGTCGTGTTAGATGGAATTACTACCAAAGATGAAGAATGGAAGATCTCTTTTAGAAGATAAAGATAACAAAAGATATTCCTAAATGTTTAAAAGATTTATTATGTCATAATGTTAACTTCTTTGTAAGCCTGTAAACACCGCTATATAAAGTATTTTAGGCATAAGTTTTACATATCAGATCAATTAGAGTCTATTAAAGTGTGAGGTCGTGTGTGTATACACAAAAGTGAGTTTAGTGAATAATTATAGAGTAAGAACGTATAAGACAATCTATAGTGTTTTATAGCCCCAAGGATTGTTAATCCATGTTACTTGTTAAGAGTAACCGATCTATTCTGATCAAACAGTATTTGGGGCTGTGTTGAATAAAAGAAAAACCTTGAAGTAACTTTAATTTATTCTTGTTTATTTCCACTGTGCAATTTATATATCATTGTTACTGTACTATCCTAGGTATAAGATCTAAACAATCTGAGCTTAAAAGATCATAAGTCCTATCAGGTTATTTAGGACTAATACATATATCTCATATGTGTCCTGTCTGATAGTCGTGACAAAGTCCGTCATCCTCTGGCTAAGCTCTGCCATATCGGTAACTACTAGTGTCCCCTGTACGTCCTCAACCATATCCTCCCAAGTGTCTATGATCCCATAACCAACATATTTCTCGAGGTCTCGCCTAATCTCATCATCTAAAGTGCCAACAAATCCATAGTCTGCTCTACAGCCTCTAGTGGGTCTAGCAGTGGGAGCAGATGAACTCTTACCGACCTCATATCTCAGACCTAGAGCAATATACAACCTCTTTTGAGGTGGCAATGTAGCATCAGAAACACCTGCTTTACAGTTAGTAGAAGGTAAAAGCAAAGGTGGTGATGGAGTAGGTAAAGGTATAGGTAGGAGTGGTGGTGTCCCTGACGGTGGTGTCTCTGATGGTAGTATCCCTGATCGAGGTGCTAAGATGTAGGTGGATGTGCAAAAGCTATATTCCATTTGGCACTCGGGGATTGCCCTGGTACGTGGAAGTAACATTAGCTCTTTCCGGTGGTATAGTAGCAGGGTAGTAGCAGTGGATGGGTAGGTTAATGGTGATCTCGGCTCTTAGCCGGATACATAGCCGGCTTATACTCCTATAAGGATTAAGTCAGGCTGGCTAGTCAGGTAGTGGTGGAGATTGATACAGGTAAGGAGTAGGTGATAGTATAGGGGGTAGTGGTGGAAGAAGGTATCTGGGGAAGTGGTGAAATGACCTTGGGGGAGAGTGGTTGATGGTGGTTGTGGTAGTAGGTTTATAGCAAGAAGGTTTGGGAACCTCTGTATTTGAAGGAAGTGATACGGGTAGTGGTCTGACTCGGATAGTTATCCTAGCCTAAACACTGTGTACAGGTGGTTGAGATAGAGTCAGCCGAAGAGGGTGCTCACTCTTTCCTCCTCATCGTCTCCTCGTCCTACTACACCTCATCATTAGCCTCGTCTCTGGAGGGCTACTACTCCTCCTCTTAATCATCATCTCTATCGGTAGGATAATCAGCGGGCATCCTCTCAGGCTTCACCCTAACATTCATCAGCATCCTCTGGTCCTCCGGGATCGGAATCCGGAAATAGCCTAGTAAAATAGCAGTGGGTATATGACTTAGCACGCAGGGCAGTTGGTGCTCCTCAGTAGGAGTACTCATCCTTAGGTGGCATATAAAATCCTGGTATATCTGGCGAACAAATCTGGTAGAGGGTGGGATATGGACCTGGACACAATTAATCAGGAAGATGGCTCTGGTGGGGCGCTAAAAAGCGGCTTGGGGCGCTACCACTTATGCTACACGGAATCATTTGGCATCAGGTTTGGTCCTTCGACTTCCTGGAGATACAATGTTTCTGACAAAAACCTCAACAAATGGATGTGATTACCGCCTGTGTTGATACGGTGAACTGTGGGAAATCCTAGGAATCCGACATGACAATATTTAAATAAATCACAAAAGTTGACTTATTAAGTTATTAATATATGAATCTTATAGTATAATGTAATATACATAGTATTTAATAAACATGTATATCAATCTTGAATGCATCTTGGTCTAATCAACTAATGCAAACAACTAGTGTATGTATTTTCCCGTGTAAATCCCTTTGTATGTAAAGCAATGTTTGAAAAACGGTTTAGTCAAGCAACAACATTTTGACTGGTTACTCTAGAAACCTTGGCTCTCATGATAGCAATTTGTAACACCTCCAAAATGGATCGCATCGAAATATGGTTTGAAGGCGTTGGGTATTTCATAGATAATAACAAAGTTATATATAAGAAAACCCCAAAAGTCGCTTTTTTAAAAAACGAACATTGGGATTTAGCAAAGTGTTTGTTACATTAAAAAGCCCAACAGCTTCATGATTGTCAATAGTATTTTATATAATACATAGGAAAATAATCAACCAATTACCTTTGAGGGTGATTCGTCAATAGTATATATATAATAATATAGGAAAATAATCAACCAATTACCTTTAGCCAAGGATTGGTTAAGAATTCTCAAATTAAAATATATATGTAACCGGAAGTTTGATTTCCCGGGTCGTTATGTCCCAACGAGGTGTGCAATTTGAGAATCGAATGACGAATTGATAATTGATGCTTGAATGGGATAATGATTTGATTGATTTTTCTATTTCTATGATTAAAAATGCAAAAACAAATAAATTAAACCTAAAAACGAAAGCAATATAACTTAAAACCTAAAACGGGTACGAAAAACGAGGGTCAAAAACCTAAATTACACAATTTAAACCCTAGAATGAATTTTTCACTTAAAATGGGTTCTAAGTGGCTAAAAACGAAGTTTAAAAAAAACTAGATCGAAAACGGAGTTAGTTAAGACCAAAAACGAGTCAAAACAAAAACGGGAACGAATCTCGTTCTTTAAAAAGTGAAACTTTGCAAAAATGACCCTACAAGAAAACAAATATTTTTCCTAGAAACTATATGACAAAAGAAAATTTTTTAAAAAAAGTTTATATTTTTCTGACTTTTATTTTATTTTTTATGATTTTTTTAAAATTTTTAAACAAAATAAATTATAAAAAATACTAAACGTTTATAAAAAATTCTAGAAAAATTACACAAAATAGCTAAAAGGTTAAGGGTCCTATGAAAATTAAAGTTGATCACTCAGCTTATTGCTATAAGCTGCAAATAAGCTAAACAGCTTAACAAGCAAATGAAGAAAAATGTGTATATAAGTTAACTGGCCCAAGGGTCTAACAGAAAAGACCCAAGGGCGCAGCGGTAGTGTGTGTTGTGTATAAGGGGTTGAGGCTTGTTGAGGTCGGGGGTTCGAGCCCCGACTCACCCCTGACTTCCAAGCTTCCCCTTTTTATATTTTTTTTTTGAAAATTTTTCTTAACAAAGTTGTTAAGCACAAGAAAATAAGCACTTTTAAAACTTGAACTTTTTGATGAAACTCAACGAATAAGCTGGAAAAGCACTAATAAAACAGACAGATGGGCCTTTTAAGCTAAATGGCTTTTTAAGCCAAATGGCTTTTTCTTTTTGCTTTCTAAAAACAATTGAATTGAAACATAAGCAACAAGGCATTCAATACAATCAACAAAGAACACAATTAAACAAGTTGGAACCACTAAATAAGCCAGAGATGAGCTTAAAATCTCAGCAGTACTAACCTTAAAGTTAGTACTGCTAGATAAGCACTTAAGTCTGCTAGACTAATAAAAGAGCTAAAAAGCACAATGTAAGACTATTAAGCAAACAAGAGGGCTTAACTATACCTAATAAGCCACTACAAACACAAATAAGCCAAGGAATGAGGATCAATAAGCCAGAAAATCAAAAATAAGCTATGGGCCTACACTAGCATGCAAAACAGTCAAATGGGCTACTTTGAGCTCAAAAATAAGCCACCTAGAGGACAACTTAGGGCTTGAAGCTTATGGAGCTTATAAAAGAGCTTATAGGCTTTCTAAAGAAACCAAAAGCTTAAACTGAATCCAATAAATAAGCTAGAAAAATTAGCTTGAACTTAGCTACTTAGCACCAGGGGACTATAAGCAGTTTCTGAAAGAGCAAAGTACAGGCTTATTTTTAAGCCACCAAATAAGCTCAAAAATACAAATAAGTTACAAACAGATTAACACAAGCTCCTAATGAGCTTGTGCACAAATAACTAGAAGCTAATTTACTGATTTGCTAGGCTGAAAACTTAACTTAATATTTAACAGTTTTACTTAAGTTACTTTATTGAAAACTTTAGACAGATGCTAAAATGACACAAGGAGAGTTAAAATGAACTTTGACTACCCTAATACTCTTAAAATCAAGCACAAACAAAGACTCCAAGACAGATTTCTCAAAAAGCTTAACCAATAAGCTATTATGAAAAAAAATTGATCCTCAGCTTAAACCTTAAGCACAAATTACCACTAAAATTTATTTTAACACTTGACCACTTATAAAAACTCTTAATTAACACTAATTATTGCTAGTTAAAACTGACTAATAGACCTCAACCCATTACACTAACCATTCTGACCCATTTTCAGCTTATGCCAAACACCCCTTTATGTATAGAAATCCAAGTTTTAGGCAGATTTGGTAAGATTTGGGCTTGGATATTTAACTAACATGCAAGTGAGAGTATAAATAAGAACAAGGCACACACAGATAAGCACACTAATAAGCTGATTAAATAATCAAATAATAACTAGCTTAGAAAGACAGTTTTAAGAAAAAGTAGAGAAAACAAGAGAAAAAGAACAATGCAGGTACAACAACTGATAAAAAGCAATGTAAATAAGCACAAGTTAACAGGAAACAAAGGAAATAAGCACAAAAAGACACAAATAAGCAATGCTACAGTAGAAATAAGAAAAAAATGCAGAAAATGTAAAAAAAAGAAAACTTACAAAGGGTCCAATGAAAAGAATCCTAAAACTAATCCTAACACCCCTAGTCCTTATATCTCTGAATCAATAACAACCCATGGGTCCACCCATAATTGTCCAGTCTTGCTGCTTGATTTTTTTGTTTTTTTTTGTTTGTTTGATTAACTATTTAACTTTTTTAGTTTGCTAATGAAAACAGCTTTATTATATAGCTTAAGTTAAGCTTCTTATACATTTTAACACCAAATTAATAGCGTAAGAAACTTTTGGACTGCAAAACCTTGACATTTACCATAAAAACCTCAATTGCTCATTAATCTGTAAAATTAGTACAAAGCATTGAAAGAAAAACGTACATTGCATCAAAACAGCTCCAAATCCTTTAAGGGACGCATCACAATACACAACAAAGTCTTCGCTTCCTTCGGGTAGTGATAATATTGGCGCACTACACAATTTCAGCTTCAATGTTTGAAATGCCTCCTCTTTGTCGTCGCCCCACACATACGGCTTATTTTTCTGAGTGAGTTTAGTTAATGGTTTGGATATTAGAGAAAACTCCTTAATAAACCTTCGATAATAACCTGCCAAACCCAAAAATTGTCATACTTCCGTTGGTGTAGTCAGTGCAGCCCAATTTTTAATGGCTTCGATCTTAGCAGGATCAACATGAACTCCACTACTATCAATCACATGGCCAAGGAATTGCACGGAATCAAGCCAAAAATCACATTTCGAAAACTTAGCGTACAACTTTTCGCTCCTTAGCAAATTCAAGATAGTCTTTAAATGTTCACCATGTTCTTCTTTATTTTTGGAATAAATCAGAATGTCATCAATGAATACAATCACGAACTTATCAAGGTACGGCTTGCACACGCGATTCATCAAATCCATGAACACCGCCGGTGCATTGGTTAAACCAAACGGTGTTATCTGGAATTCATAGTGACCATATCTCATTTGAAAAGCGGTGATGGGGATATCCTCTTCTCGAACGCGGAGTTGATGATACCCCGAACGTAGATCAATTTTTGAATATATACTTGAACCTTGAAGTTGATCGAATAAATCGTCAATCCTTGGGAGAGGATAGCGGTTTTTGATCGTCAGCTTGTTCAGCTCGCGGTAATTGATACACACACGAAATGATCCGTCCTTTTTCTTTACGAACAATACCGGGGCTCCCCAGGGTGACGAGCTCGGGCGAATGAATCCTTTCTCCAACAATTCTTTTAATTGTTCAGACAATTCCTTCATTTCTGACGGAGCTAAGCGATAAGGTGCACGGGCAACAGGAGCAGCACCCGGCACGAGATAAATTTTGAATTCAACTTGTCAAGGCGGGGGAAGTCCCGGCAAGTCATTAGGGAATACTTCAGGAAAACCACGAATTTCTGGTACATCTTCGAGACGTTTCTCAGATTTCTCCTTCTCGGTAACGTGAGCTAGGAATAGATGACATCCTCTTTCGATGTATTTTCTTGCCTTAATACAGGATATCACTTTTAATAGGGAAGAGTTGCTATCACCCTTGAACACTAATGTTCGATTCTTAACCGGAATGTGGACTTCCTTCTTACCACAGACAATGACGGCATTAAATGCAACTAACCAATCCATCTCCAAAAGCGACTTTACTAAATCTAGCTACACGGGTAAACGATCTATCTTTTAGGTGACCCAAATTTCATGATTTACACTTTCTTCACATGATTTGGTTAGAGTGACGTCGTTGATAGAAATCACAGGGGAAAGGTTTCAAGGATAACGAAAAGGAAAGGAAAAGTAAGAGTTTAATCTGTGATGACCAATATGAGTCCTATCTCAAACATTCGAATAAGAAAAGGGTTTCTTGCTGGGTGATCCACAGTTAAGGTACAAGCATTTTATTTTAGTAAATCCTGTAAATTCCATTTCAAAGACTTTAGGGGTGACGACTTCCGATATAACGTGGTTCTTCCTGAATTATGCATAGGTGATCAGGCTATGCCTAATTGAGGACCAAACGACGACATATCCGTCCTCGTCAAAACTTATTGTCACACACTATCCATGAAAATTTTATTATGTGGGAGAAAAAGAAATCAAGCGACATAGTAGGAAGGAATTGTCTACCTGCCATCCGAAAACCACAATTATTATCGTTTGTAAAAATGCAAATTTTTTTTATTTTTTTTCCACACGACGTAGTCGGTAAAATTTACTCAGTGAAATTTGCTCAGACATATATGTGTATGTTATCGTAAATAAAATATAGGTTATTTATTTATTAAAAAAATCATTCATCATTTATTTATTTATTTATTATATAAAGAAAATTATTATTATTATTATTATTATTAAGATGGTTCAGGGCTACAGATCACAGCAAGTAATAGGGATACCAAATAAGGATAAGAAAAATCAAAGAAGGTATTCGAGGAAAAGGGTGTTGACAGAAATTGCTATATTTCCAAAAATCGGGTTAGACCGGAATAAGATAAGGTTTTTGAGGTAACAATGACAACCAGGCCTTACTATAAGGATAATACATGCACAATGGAGATTTCAAGACAAGGCAACGATTAGATTAACATCCATACTAGGGACAAAACATAAACATTCCAATACTACATACATAATTCCCAAAAGATACAACATTGGCTTTCCAAGTTTCTAACACAAGAATCTACATAAATCCGAATAGGGCTGCGGTGTTTACAAAGAGGACAAAATACACCTGGCAGCACAAGGTTACTAACTGGCACTAGCAGTTTAGTGTAACTATACAAAAGATCCTAGACCAGCAAGGTAAGAAAGGAAAAGAAATGACTACTGGGGCCCTAGAGACGGTCCCGGAAGTCTCTTCTCCAAAAGCACAACCAACTCCGGCACCACCGGCCTCCAAGCACACTCCGGCTCCAGCACCATAGGCGCTAGCTCCACCGGCTCTAGCACCACCGGCTCCAGCACCACCGGCTACAGCACCACCGGCTCTATCACCACCAGCTCCGCGATTCATATTTGCCATAAATTCAGCCATAGATGCGGCAACTTGTTCCCTAATAACCTCGCGCATACGTGCCTCAGACATTGCTTTTGGCAGCATGATTTTGTTACAACACAAATCAAACCATAATGAGTATTCATTCAATTATTGTATTAAGCAGAAGGAGCAATTTAGAAGAAACAAGAAAAGAAAGGTAACAACAACACAACATAGAATTAGAACCAAAAGATAGGCATTTCATTAATCACAAACAAGTTACAAGTAGCATTATCATATACATGCTCCCATGCGCACCCTCACCATTAATCGCTATTACAATACCCAATAAAGCTCCGCTCGCCCGCCTTACCCTCAAACCCCCGCCCTCCCCCCTCTCGCCATGCGCCCGAGCTGTTAGTGATTTTCCCACTCCATCAAGTCTCAATCCCTAGACCAGCATTTGTTCCTCGGATCTCAGGATCTCCAACGGAAACGGATCGCTACTAGGCGAACACCACCCCGGCCGCTTCGGCCCGACTCCCAGCAGGGATCAGCGATCGTGTCACGCAACTCTCCACACTGTTCTCCGCCGCCAGCACTCACCTGCCACACCCACAACATGTATGACATCATGGTGCCCTCGTGACTCTCCATCTCAACCACTCTAGTCCACAACTGCTGGTTCTGCAACACGGCTCCATGTAGTGCCGTCTGCAGGGTCTGCACCTGCTCCTCTATAGTAGTCACTCTAGGGTGGATCTCCCCAATGGCAGTACTGTTAGCCACCTTAATATCACTCACCGCCTCCATCCTCCTCGTCAATGCTCCATGTCTATACTCTAGGTTATCCATCTGGGTACATAAGTCATCGATTACCTGAGGCTGCGTAGCAACTCCAGGTGCCATGATAACAAGCGGGTGTCCCACGGGCGTAGCCGTAGATGGACCTCCAACCTCGTAGGTGCTCGAAACGGTCACAGAAGCCCTCAGGGGCGTCACTTGGGCCATCAGCCACTCGTCATCCTCCTCCTAACCATCATCATCATCATCATCATCCATTTCCTCCTCGTCAAACTCCGGGTCTACCATCGGCTCGTCCATCTCTCCTCCTAGTGGTACATCCCACTCTATCCATCCATTATTATTATTTGGCGCAGCCTCTGCAGCTAGTGCGAACTCATTATGGTCAAGGGGTAGATTTTCGATGATAATTTGCGTCGTATAAATATCTTGTATTAGTATTAAATAATTACATAATTAACATTTATATTCAAATAAATGAAAATTTCGTATTATAACATATATATTTTTCCATATATATATCCAATAATTGGTTCTGGTTCTTCTTCCGGTTCTTCCTCCGGTTCTTCCTCCGGTTCTTCCTCCGGTTCTTCTCATCATTAGTCTCCAAACTCCTTCACCTCAGGAATGTCTACCATTTCATTAGGATCTTGGGCATCCTCAATGTGGTTCGGCTCGTTAGGGTTTTCCATGACAATCTGCGTCGTATAAATATCTCGTATTAGTATTAAATAATTCCATAATTAACATTTATTAAATTTACAACATATATATAGTTTCATATATATATCAAAATAAAACATCTCAATCCGGTCTTGTCGGTAATTCGGAGATTCTTCTTGCACCGTTATAGTCAAAAGATTTCAAAAATTCTTTTATTCATTTTCTTCTTTTGCATATTCTTTTGTTTCTCTATAACTTAAGCTCTGATACCAATCTTGTAACACCCTCAATTCAGTTCGGTCAGCGGAAGGGTCCAATGGTGTTACTTATTAGCACAATAACTCAAATCACAGAAAACGACTCGAAAAGAGACGTTTTAGGAAAATTTCATTCATTCGAATAATAAAAAGTTCACATCACGGTCCCAAATTAAGTTTCACAACATCATACAATATTTTACAAAACATTTTCGAATGAATAATTAATTAGCGGGCCTTCATGTCTTCATCAATCCGAATTACCTTCAAGGACCTGAGATAAAACATGCTAAAAGTCAACAATAATGTTGAGTGAATTCATAGAGTTTATATATGTATAAACAATAAAATTTTTTTTGAACACAAAAGTTTCGTTTTTCAAAATATCGGGTATAACGATGTGGATCAGACATCGTGAATAGGTGGGATTATTATAAGCCTCATGACATCGAACCTTACCATATATTCAATAAAAATTTTGCCCACTATACACCCTCGCTATGAGTGTCTCTTATTCTCTATACAACGCATCCGTGGTGTTATGTTCCCAACACAAGACGATAGCTAGTCGTCACGGATCGGAGGTGGTAATCTCCAAATAGTACTATTTCATGTATAAGCGTATGCCGTATTCCCGGCATTAACAATTCATGATATTTCCGCGGGACTTTTTATTTAGCGAGTTAAAAACTAAACTTATAATAATCAAAGGCTACTACGCATACATTCGGGTCCCTTGGTGTTTATTTTATAAAACAAGATGTTTATCTCCCTCGCGGGTTTCTAAAATACAATTAAAAAAAAAATATAAAAAAATTGCTGAGGCTATGAAAACTACACTGATGATTCGGAATGAAAGTATCGGCAATTAGTAAGGAACTTCGGGCGTAGACGTATGTATCACCCGGAACCTATACAAAATGTATGGGTTTTAGGTTTAAGTCGGTAAAAATAATTAATGACTCCAAAATAATCAAATATGTATATGTAAGTATGATGATCAAGTTATAATTAGGTAAATTAGATCACACTTAAGTTTTCTAAGCAAACTTCAAAGTATTACATTTTTACTAGTTTTATTCCTTGTTGAATTTCACTAGTTTTAGTCCAATTGGCCTAAAAAGCCCAATAGGCCCAATTGTAAGCCCATTAAGTAATTTGGCTCCTTTTTATAGTTTATGACCAGACCTTGGTCCAATTATTAGGCCCAAGTGGGTTGGGTCCAAAGTTAAGTCCAATAGGTCTTTATACATACATTGGGCCTAATGCACCGAATTTTGGGTCATTTTTGTCCAATTTTTAGTGTTTTATGACTATATAAAATTTTCGGGTTTTCGATGTCGAGTTAAGTTTTTGACCAGTAGGTTATGTATATGAAAATCCCAAAAGTGGGTCCTACCACTTCGGGTTTTAGTCGTAAAATTATCGTAGTAATGGTAGTGCTTTATAGACGTAAAATTTTATACGTATTTCACGTTTATTAACTTAGACGTATCTTATAAACCGTAAATGGTATGATTTCAAACTTTTTATCAAAATTTACATAATTAAGTATATAATTCAGTTTATAAGCTATTTTCATATCAATTTTTAATTTACATATACTTATACCACTTTTTACATATAAAAGGTTAAATTTTTACAATTGGCTGAAAACTACTTTCAACCTTTTCGATGCCATTTTCTAAACCATTAATGAACTTGAGTGACTATCCCAATTAGACCCAGAAAATACATGGTTTTTCCTACAAGCTATAGTTTTTAACAATTTTGTCCAATTAATTTCGTACGCTATCATTTTTTTAGGCAAGCAAACCAGTAAGGTCAGATTGTGTACTTTTTAGTAAAATGGCCATAACTTTCTCAATTTTTACATTCATGTGAGTATCCAATTAGCTACATTATTACAATTCATTTCTCTACCACTTTTACAAGCAATATCATCCATTGGACCAACTTAAATATTCGGATTTTTCTGTTCTTTACAGCCTCTAAGTTTCAATATTTTCTAACAATTTCTTGCAAGTTTTTAAGTTAGATCCATTCATTTTTGACCTAATCTAATGCAAACAAAACCCCAAACAACTTCTTGATCATCATATACATCATATTTACATATACATTTTAAAGGAAAATACAAGAAAATACAAGAATCACAAAAATAAGTAAAGATGTATACCCACAAAATGATGTAAGTGATGATTATCACTCAAAACAAAAGGACCTCTTTACACCAAGCTTTAATTCTTAATCCAATACCCCTAGATCACCATTATTTATCCATGCATGGACTCTATGATCACTTGAATTTACTCAGCCCCTAATGTGTAGAAATCTTGCACAAAACCCCTCTTGATCACTTTGAAAATGAAGTAAACTAGTTAGGTTTTCATCTCAACTAGCTACAATGTTTTTGATTGAATGAATTTTTGATGGAATTGGTGTGTGTGGGTTAAGGGTGTACGGCACAAGAAAGGGAAAAGGGAAGAGTGTGTGAAATTTTTGTAAAACAATGGGATGAAATGAGTTGGTTGATGGTTTTGTAAGATACTTACATGCAAGTGACTAGGACACTTGTCCTAGCCTTGCTTCTCTTTGTGCCACACCTCATTTGAGGTAGTGGTGTAAGGTTTTGTGTTTTAATTTTATAAATTTTAGTGTTTAGTGTATAAATTTTAAGATAGGTAGGTAGTTTTGAGGCTAACGGGTACAAACGTAAAATAAAACGAGAGTTAAGGCGAAACCACGAAGTAAAAACGAACAAGTTAAAAATAGTTCTACGAAAATTGTGATACTTCTCTGAAAATTTTAATTTACGTACGGTACTAATCGAACAATAATTATAAATATTGTTCTTAATAATTTTACGTAAGGTACGAAAAGAAAATGCACGCAATACGAAAAATAAAAACGAATGAAATAAAAATATTTCTACGACATTTTGAAAATATAAACGTCGATGTTTAACGTAGGATTCTTCGGTTCTTCATTGTCGTTACGTAAATTACGGTCGTAAGTCCTAATTTCTTCCCGTTTAGTCGTGAGTTCATAATTCAACATAAAAATGAAAATTATAATTAATACTCGAGAATAAAATAACGACCTGAAATTGACGGATTGTCACATTCGTTCTGGGCAATCCCTCTTGTAGTGCCCTTGATTCCCACATTCATAGTAATTAGCCTTTTGACTTGTCCCTGTGCCTCTTTGGTTGTTAACAGTATTGTCATTTGTAGGTCTCCTACAGTTACGGACCAGATGGCCCACTATGTTGCACCTGTGGCATTTGGGAGGACATGGACCATCATGATGATAGTTGCATTTAGGACACAACGGCTTGGACCCGCCGTAATATTTCTTCTCCCTGTGCCCTGCAGCGTAAGCTTTGCCAGTATTTTGCCTCTTGTTCGGCTGTTGTTGGTTCTGATTGTCCTTGGAAGTGTTATTCAACTTCCTCTTATTCTCAGCCTGGCGTTCGGAAAGAGTGCTGATCTTTTTGTTCACACGTTTCTGAAACTTCACTATTGGACACTTACTCTTAAAGTGTCTCAGACTTCCACACTTACAACAGGTGTGAGTTCGTTGATTCCTAGCAGCAGTAGGATTCCTACACTCCTGGGTCATGTGGTCAACCTTCTTGCAATTCCCGCCCTTTATAGTACATTGCCCATTGTGGTTACCTTCCCACTTTCTGTTGTTGTTAGCATTCTCTGCTAACTTGCATTCTTGTTGTTCGGTCTGGCTTATTGACTTACGGGCCATGTTGGTTTTCGTCTCATAATTTGTGCAATAGGCCTCGATAGGGCATTAGCCACTCGCTGGGCTATACCCGACCAATTTTCCTCAACACTCATCCCCTTGATCAACAGTTGTCTCATTGTTTCTGAAAGGTCACACGGGAACAAAATGTATATGAAGTTTCATTTCAAGGGAAAATCATGGACCACTCCGTGATCCCGTACGAGTAGGTAAGGTGAGACCACGTTATGCATAGATATAAGATAACCGCAACCATGGCATAAATAAATCCCTATCGTACAGTAGCATGATCATAACCAACAACGCAGGTTAATACTTAATACATTGTTTACATGAGTAAAAGAGTCAAGTTTTTATTAACACTACCAACCGTGTATTACTCAAGTTTAGTGGAAATATAATATCAAAACAAGCTATTAATGAACAAATCTATTTGTCTATAGGCCAGGGTGCCTCTCAAGATTCTAGATGCTAGACTCTTACGTTATCTTTAAGTGACTCAACATTCTCTGGTGGTGGTGATGATGAAGGTAGTGTAGCAGCAAACTTGGTAATGCCTGCCTTAGCAGATGGTGATCGTGGAGTATGGCATTAAATAGACATCCGTACAGTATGGGATTTGGTCTCAGAAAGCAAAATGATATGGTGTGGGTGGCCTAGGAGCAGACTCATCAGTCGTAACTGCCTCTGCATCCTCAGCTTGAGGGGACAGGGTCATCTGTAGGTACAGCAGAAGGGTCTGCCGGAGCTAGATGCTCCTCCTCCTCCTCGTCCTCCTCATCCTTCTCAACATCATCATCATCGTTGTCATCATCAGATGACTCATTATCATAATTGTCTCATCTATCGGCCAGGTCGATGGATCAGCACGATCCCTCCTCAGCGGGTCCTCCTTATCCTCTTCCGGATTAGAGTCAGCAATGTAGCCTGGTGATAAGGCTGTAGGTGAGGCATCAGCAGATAGAGGTTGATCCTTCATTAGTTCCTCTAGCTCCTTATCAGAAGCTCAATGGAATCTCCATGGCTCGGAATTAATATAAACAGACGTGTAGGAAATATTCTATAATGAAAACATAACCGCTTGCAGCGAGCAAAACTTAACTTATATAAATATATTATATAAGGCTGGTATGGTAAATACGAGTATGCACTTATGGCATAAATGAATGATGGTAAGGTATCATATTCGATAGCTTAATGTTTAGGTAGCGCTTAGGACCTACGAGCTTATCCGTACTTACCCTTGGCCTAAGAAATATTCCCCTATTTATATAAATAACTCTTATATAAATAATTGCAGAGTTGCGCGAAAGAATGCAAACTCATCTTTGTATATATACAATATACCCTCATAGTAATATACGTACTATAATATAAACACGTATATCAATTATGAATGCATCTAGTCCCACTAATGCAATCAACTAGTGTGTCATGTAAGCATCTAGTAAAACTAACTAATGCAAACAACTAGTGTGTCATGTAAGCATCTAGTAAAACTAACTAATGCAAACAACTAGTGTGTGTCCCATAAAAACCCTTTTTATGTATGCAATGTTTGAAAACGGTTATAGTCCAGCAAAAACATTTGACCTGGTTCTCTATAACCTTGGCTCTTGATACCAATCTGTAACACCCCCAAATTGGGTCGCAGCGGAATAAGGGTCCGGGCGTGTTACTTCAAGATCAATAGCACAAGATATATAAGAACGACACAAAAAGTCGTTTAAAATGATACATTGGATTTAATTGAAAGACTTAATACAAAAGCATATAGCTTCTACCTTGTTCTTGTTGTATCTTACAAAAGGTTGAAAAATACTATTCCCCAATAATATGATGCACCTAATTCTTTAATGCGTGCAATCCTAAAATATAACCCAATGCATCCCCTGGCATCCCATGCCTATTGATCTCTTGAAAACCATTGCTTAAAATCGTCAACCAAAATTGGTTGGTGAATTCATAGGTTTGATAAATCATAATATGCAGGACCGCAAGACTTTTTTTAGTGATAATGCAACACATGCAGATCTCACAAAACTAGATTACATTTACGCTAAGCTCATGACACTGAAGCTCGACAATCTTTCTTGCAATTAAACTATATATTGCAATTTACGCCCATCAGGATGTCTAACCCTAAACATCCTAAATTCGACATGCTATAACGTTCGTTCTTGGTGATAGCTAGTCACCCGAACGGGGAGGTCGTTTCCCGAATAGATCTATTAAATAACATTCGCGCTCACATAATGTAATTCCCAACTACATCTATGCAATTGACAGTTCATGATAATGGGCTAAACTTGGGTTATCGCTACTTAGGCAACATGTAATCAATACTTGCGTCCAATTTATAAAACAAAGCATGTTTCCACCCCATAATTATAAATCATTGAAATCGTAAAAATGTGGGGCTATGAACTCACCTTGAGTTCAGATAATCCAAATATCGCAGATAAAGCGTCACGTAAAAGATCGAATGCAACCTAAATTATCATAGGTCGTATAAGTACCGAGTACTTGAATATAATCTTATAGTTGTTACATCATACTATCGTTCGGGCTATCATAATTTAAGAGGTCATGACATGACGTTCGAGGAGTTAGGACACTTTAAATCGTAAATCCAACAACTCGTCGAAACGCCATCCGAAGAGGCCTCATTATGAAACTCCCTAGTAATATAGTACTTTGATAACCACATAATATTCTATATAGCTCAATCACCAACTAATGGTTTTGGAAAAATTGTGTTTAATAAGTTAAAACGTTTATAATTACCGTTTTAGTAAAACTAGCATAACTTTTGCGTTTTAAGCCCGATTCTCGCGTTTCTTATGCCCATCTTTTCGTATTAGGACGAGTTATCATAATTTGACATTTTCGATATTTTGACCCTCTGGTGAACAGTAACTTTTATAAAAATTCTTTTATAAATCCGTTTATTTATCGTATAACTTGTTTTTAACGTAACTTTTTCGTTATTAATCCGTTTGACAAGTTTCTTACCTTTTCGGAATCGTCGTGAAATGTATTATCTTATAAAAACATAAAATAAGAATATTTTTATAACACTTTTGGACAGAATGTTTAAATAACTTTCATAAGTCCATTTTTGACCTAGTTTTTATGTTTTACCACTTTATACTTTTTACATAATAACCATAAGTATACAAGTCTTCCAATCTTGTTATATCCTTATTTTAATGATCATATAACATTACTATAGGTCCATAATTAACCTTAACATGTCATTTGTATTTCTTTTACTTGAATCATATTAAGAAACTTTTATAAACCCTAATTAACATCAACACTTTTTAAGCTTAATTAAGATTGTAAAATACTTAGGTATCCATTTATAACTTCATATTACTATCCATAAAACATGTGTATAAGTTCATAAAACTATATTTACAAGAAAAATCCATGTTTACAAGTTAAACATATCCTAATGGTGATTTCACTATATAAACATCACATATTCATATAATCATATAAATGAAAAGTTAAGGGCTTAAGATAACCTTAATGAGATGATGTAGGATGATGACAAATAAGTGCTAAACCCTTGTTTAGACTTTAAACCCAAGATTATAACCAAGAAAACCCTTGTTTTCTTAATAAAACCCTAGCTTCTCTTTTCTTTTCTTCAACACTTGAAATGATTAACCAAGGCTTGAAAATACTTTAGTGTGTCTTAGGATTGATGTGTATAGGCTTGTATAGATTGTAGAAAAATTTTGTATGGATTGTTTGGGATGGCTTAGTGAGCCGTGGCCTTAGGAGAGAAAGAGAGAAAGAAAATGAGTTGTTAAGTGTAAAGAGTTTATGACATTTCACTTATGAATGCATGATATATATATAGAAAGGTGATGAGATATCTTAGTAGCTAAGTTTGACTAGCAAAGTCCAAGGGGGAGGGCATTATTGCCGTGGGATTCAAAGGAACACAAGGAGGGAAACAAGGAACTTAAATGTTTATGTTCTTATGTCTTTATGCCTCCTAAAAGAGACATCATCCCATGGAATTAAGGGATGATGTTTCTAGCTAGATTCTTTTCTTGTTTAGTTAATATTACTTGTAATTATTGTGTAATTAAAATGAAAGTGAAAGTATAAAGAAAAGTAAAGTGTAGTTTTTATATAAAAGTATACTTGTAAGGTCTTGGTTATTTTGTAAAGTATTTGTTATCTTGCATAAACATATGAGACGTGTATATATATATACACACGCCTAAAGTTTTATAAACTTTGATCATTGTATATAAACGTAGGTATTTGTTGAAGCGTAGAATTATTTTTGTGGTTCCGGGTATGCCTAAACTTAATTTGTCGCGAAACGTATTAAATTTACGTAACCAATAAAATAAATGAACAAGGATCATAATTATTCTCAAAATAATTATTTAATACATCATTGATGTAAACGCTAAATTGTTTGATGCCCGTTTACATTGAACGCTAAATTATTTAATACTCATATCCAAATTAGTACCCAAAGCGTTCTGAAGTGACCTCCAGAAATTGGATGCGAATCTCGGGTCACGATCACAAATGATTAAGACGGGTATTCCATGTCTCATGACCACCTCCTTCAGGTACATTCTTGCAAGTTTATCCAAATGATCAGTCTCTCTCATCGGTGTGAAGATCGCCAGATTAGTGAGTCGCGTCACGATCACACCAAATGGTGTCGTAGCCTTGCGAACGACTATGAAGCTTTGTAACAAAAATCCATGGTGATGTGGTTCCCACTTCCATTCAGGTATCTTAGGTTTGTTACCAACAATCCTGATTGCCTTTGATGTTTCGCCTTGACCTTATGCACAGGTCAAACCACCTGTTAACATTAGGTCGGCAATGTTGGCTTTCATATTGGGCCACCAATATAGCTTCTTCATATCTTGGTACATTTTGGTCAGAAACCCGGATTTTATAGAGTCTTTGATTTGTGAGACTCGTGCATGTTCACATATTCGCACATCGCCATAACAAGGTAAACAGCTCATGCCATTTGAGGCTTACAGGGTTCCATCCGCAGTGGTTCCCAACTTTTGTTCTCATCGCTTCTGGAATTTAGGCATTTTCAATCAACATTCCCCCAACGTTTCAATCTTTAATGTTCTCTGGGTTTTCGGCTTCAGTCTGAGCATTTATGATCTGTTTGGGAGATCCAAGCTATAGTCAGTCTAAGGCTTGAACTCTTAATGGTTGATCTCGTTCTTTACTACTCAAAGCGTCAGCAACGACATTTGCTTTTCCCCGGGTGATAACGAATCTCGCAATCGTAATCACTAAGCAACTTCTATACTTCGGCGTTTGGCCTCATGTTCAAACTCTTTTGATCTAATATGTGTTGCAAACTTTTTGTGATTGGTGAACACCGTACACTTAGTTCCTATAATTAATGTCTCCAGATCTTGAGTGCGAAAACACCAATGCTCCTAAGTTCCAAATTCATGAGTTGTATAGTTCTTCTCATGAATTTTTAATGGCGTGTGCATAAGGAATACTTTTTTCTCTCGGCATCAATACAGCGCCCCAAAAACCCATTCTTCGAAGCATCGAACCGTATGCGATCGAAATCTTTGAACTTATTTCAGGTAACGCAAGGATTGGTGCACTGCATAACTTTTGCTTCAACAGTGAAAAGCTGGTTTCTTGTTTATTGCCCCACTTCAAACGTGACTTCTTTTGAGTACGCTTAGTCTTTGGTTTGGCGATCTTGAACCTTCAATGAATCTTCGTTAGTCCAGCAAGACCTAAAATTGACGAATCTCCGTTGGTGACTTAGGAGCTGTCATCTATAATGGATTCAATCATGGCTGGATCCACATGGTATTCCACTTCCACTATCGATTCACGTGACGAGGAACTGTACTTTGGGAATCCAATAATTCATATTGGAAACTTGGCATACAACTCTCTTCTTAAGCAATTCTAAGATATGGCTTAAGGTGTTCTTCATGTTCTCCTTGTTTCTTGAATATATCAGAATATTCATCAATAAAGACAATCACGAATTTATCTAGATATGTTTTGCATACCCGTATTCATTGGTCCATGAATACGACAGGGTGCGTTGTCATCAAACGGCATAACTGAAATCGTAATGCCACATAACGAGGTTCTGAATGGCAGTTTCGGAATGTTCTTTTTCTCGAACCCTCATTGGTGATTAACCTGACTCTAGGTCGATTTTTCGTCGTAAAAACACTCGACCTCCTTGAGCTGATCAAATAAATCTTCCAATTCTGGGGAGTGGGACTAACGGTTTCTTCTACTTTCAGGTTGTGTATTTCCCGATAGTCAATGCACATCCGGAATGATCATCCGTATTTTGACAAAACAAGACCGAAGTCCCCAAGGTGAGGAACTTGGGTTCTTATAAGCCTTTGTCGGCATCTCCTTCAGTTGCTCCGTATAAGCTCTTTCATTTCGGAAGGCGCCAATCGATAAGGTGTCCGTGCTACCAGTGCGCACCAGGTACCAATACAATTTGAAACTCCACTTGTCAAGTCGGCAGGAGGGAATTTGGAAAAGGAGGGAAAGTTAGGAAGGAGGAAGTAGGGAAAAAAATGAGGGATGGAATAGGGAAAGGAGGAGGAGGAAAAGATAGGAAGAGAGTAAAGAGATAGAGGTTGAAAATAGAGGCAAGTAAGGAAAAACAATGAAGGAAATGTGATTCTTCTTGACAAACAAGACCGGAGCTCCCCAAGGTGAGGAACTGGGTCTTATAAAGCCTTTATCGGACAGCTCTTTCAGTTGCTCAGATAACTCTTTCATCTCGGAAGGCGCCAATCGATAAGGTGCCCGTGCTACAGGTGCAGCACCAGGTACCAAATCAATTTGAAACTCCACTTGTCGAGTCGGAGGAAGACCCGGCAAGTCTTCAGGAAATACTTCAGGAAAGTCTTGAACTATTGGTACGTCCTCAAGTCGCTTCTTCTCCGACTTGTCTTCAACCTCCTTTGCAGTAACATGTGCCAAAAAGATAGGAAATCCTTTTTGCATGTACATCTGCGTTTTAGTGCACGAAATGATATTTAATCGTGTCGCATTTCCCTGATTACTTCCATCATCATGTATGATTAAGGTTTCATTTCCCCAGGGAATGCGGGCAATCTTCTCGGCACACACAATGACCGCTTGGTATTTTGCCAACCAATCCATACCGATTATAGCATCGAAACTACCAAGTTCTACAGGCATTAAGTTTAGGTTGAATGGGTGATTTAGTAAATTCTCTAATGGCGAGCAAATTCGATAGCGAAATTGTCATAGGGCGACTAGTAATGTGTCTTGGCTTCTCGGCTTAGGATTTGGTATAAGATGATGCCAACTTTATAGTAAGACGGAGTGAAGGTCTGCTTAGTTGATATGGTTACTAATTCGATTTCCAAAAGTAAACGCGTTCTATGAATACGCACACAAAACATGATATAAGTAGAAAATTGTTTCCTTAACAAGAGGTTTTTAGAGTGACTACTCTCAGCACGGCATGGTACCTTCCTGAATTATACATAGTTGATCAGGCCATGTATAATTGAGGACTAACGATGCATTGCTCATTTTCGTCAAAATAGCGTTATAATTTCATGATATTCGTGAGAGTAGTTTGTAAGAGTAAATAAGGAACCTAAGTTAATATTGACGAAATTCTCATAATACGATAATTTGATAGATAATTTGAAATCATTCGTACAACTGAAATTTAAGGGAAATACAACGAGAACTCCTAAGGAAATAAAGTTTAAGATAGCTCCAACTTAGGGTTTGCTAGGCAAGGCGAGCCAACTTTCTCTTTTAAGCTTCGATCTCATCCTTAATGTTGTTAGGGTTTTGATCGGTTTATCCTCCTCTTGAGGTATGCACCACTCCATGTGCTCTAGTACCTCCAATTTGGTTTTTATGACTTTGGTTCTTTCGCTCTGGGCAATCCCTATTGTAGTGCCCTTGATTCCCACATTCATAGCAATTAACCTTTTGACTTGTCCACGTGCCTCTTTGGTTGTTTGTAGTATTGTCATTTGTAGGTCTCCTATAGTTATGGACCAGATGGCCCACTATGTTGCACCTATGGCATTTGGGAGGACATGGACCATCATGATGATAGTTGTATTTAGGACACAATGGCTTAGACCCGCAGTAATATTTCTTCTCCCCGTGCCCTGCAGCATAATCTTTGCCAGTATTTTGCCTCTTGTTCGGCTGTTGTTGGTTCTGATTGTTGTAGGAAAGTGTTTTTCAAAACTTCCTCTTGTTCTTAGTCTGGCGTTCAGCAAGAGTTTTGATCTTTTTATCCACACGTTTCTGGAACTTTACTATTGGACACTCACTCTTGAAGTGTCTCAGACTTCCACACATCATAACTGCGTGAGTTTTGTTGATTCATAGCAGAGCAGTATTTACAAATACTGGGTCATGTGGCCAACCTTCTTGCAATTCCTGCCCTTTACAGTACATTGCCCATTGTGGTTACCTTCCCACTTTCTCTTGTTGTTAGCATTCTCTGCTACTTGCATTCTTGTTGTTCGGTCTGGCTTATTGACTTACGGGCCATGTTGGTTTTCGTCTCATAAATGGCAATAGCCTCGATAGCATTAGCCACTCGCTGGGCTACCACCCGCTCAATCTCCTCAACACTCATCCCTTGATCAATAGTTGTCATTGTTTCCTGAAAATCACAGGGAACAAAATGTATATGAAGTTTTATCAAGGGAACATCATAACACTCCGTGATCCCAACAAGTAGGTAAGGTGAGACCACGTTATGCGTAGATATAAGATAACAGCAACCATGACATAAAATAAATCCCCCTCGTACAGTAGCATGATCATAACCAACAGCGTAGGTTAATACTTAATACATCGTTTACATGAGTAAAAGAGTACAAGCTTTTTATTAACACTACCAACCGAGTATTACTCAAGTTTAGTGGGATATAATACAAACCAAGCTACACTGACAAATCTATTTGTCTATGGGCCAGGGTGCCTCTCAAGATTCTAGATGCTAGCCTCTTATGTTATATTTAAGTGACTTAATATTCTTTGGTGATGATAAAGGTAGCGCAACTCAGTAATGCATGTCGTAGTAGATGGTGATCGTGGAGTATGGTATTAAATAGACATCTGTACTGCACGGGATTTGGTCTCAAAAGATAAGATGATATGGTGTGGAGA